>CAAKHB010005564.1:61436-92120 GCA_901007665.1 Aeoliscus strigatus | reverse complement strand
GCGGGGCTGTGTGGGGTGGGGCGGGGCTTCAGTCCTCGTAGCAGTTGCCCCCTGGTGTTAGTCTGTCAAGTAGCAGCGCATAGAAGTGCCAAAAACAACCTCTGAGCTCCGTCCCAGTACAACACCACACACACACACACATGCGGATGACACTGGAGATGTGGACCCAGCTCACATGGTGCAAAAAGAAAAAAAAATCACTCTAAGTTTAAAGGTAAATACAGACAACAGCTGGGTCCCTGCACACGACCACAATTAATGATCACGTCTGGAGCAAAAAGAAAAATGTCTCTGGGTTTTGTTGACTTGTTCTCGGCATGACAAACAGTCAATGGACTCTAGTGGAAGAGATGGAACAGAGGCAAAGCTCCTATGAAGCACAAAGGGCAGCAGGAAGGAAGGAGAACCCAGAAGAACACAGGAAGAGCAGAGAAATAAAAAACATGTCTGTCCTTGTTACTGCTCTAAAAATCCCCAGAAACAGTAAGAAGGAGACTCACCTGGAGAGGTGAGCGCATGGAAGAAGGAATAAGTAGCTCTTGATTTATCGTACGGGTGTTTTTAAAGGGTGAGGATGGAGGAGCACTTCAACTTACAGAATGATCATGGGGGAGTCAGACCGACGTCTCCAACAAGAAGAGGAACACAAGAGGACAGGGGGCGGTGACGGGATGGCCGCCGTCCAGCCCCGCCCACATCTCTGCCTCCATCTCTGGAGCGGTACGTTGCACTGATTTGTCTTTACAGTGATTTGTATTCCTGTACGGAACAGAACTTCCCTTTGAAACTTTACAGGACAACACACTCTAGTGCACAATGGGGTGTGTGAGTCAGTCCTGGGGTCAGGTCCTGGGGTCAGGTCCCACAGCTCAGTCCTGACCCGGGTCCTTGGCAGGGCCCCCGTCCAGGTAGATCTTGAGGGCCTTCTCCTTCCTGGGTGAGTAGCTGACGCGGTGTCCCGTCTTCAGCAGACGGCTGCTCTCCTTCTTCATCAGTTCATTGCGCTCGTCATCTGACAGCTCCATGGGCTCCTCTGTGCTGTCCCTGCATGGACACAAGAGGGCAGCAGTGAGGACTCAGAGTGTAAACCTGAAGACGGCACCGTTTCTCCTGCGTGTTTCCAACCTGTACGTCACACCACCACCTCTCTTTAGCCAACATGTGCTAAACACAGTAACAACAACGGCTGTGGCTTTTTGCTAGATTGTTTGATTACATCACACAAGTTTTGTACACATGCTCCACGTCTTCTTCTCTGAGATGGTGCATTCCTGTGGCAGCGTTACAGCGCCACATACAGGCACATGTACTACAGTGCATTCCCTGGACTTGTATGGAGACAATGCCGGGTGTACGGAAAACGTTTTTATAACTATTCCGGTTGCGTCTCTGTGTGGACATGGATGAAAATTCAAATCTGTTCAGAACTGAGTTCTTTTGCTGACATAAGCTCCTTGGCAGAGGGGAATGTTCTGGTCTTTTACCTGTAGAAGACCACAGCTCCGTCATCACAGATGTACAGAGGCCACACGTTTAATGTCGACACCTTTGGGTTCCAGTCCAAATCCTGGTGGATCTCCAGCACAGAGATGTCACAGGGAAAGGTTCCTCTCCCCTGCATGGACCAGAACACAGGACGGTTCAGAGAGGGGGAGCATTTCAGAGACAGAACGTGAGGTGGTGCATCTCACATACCTTTGCAAACTCCAGGTTTTCGAGAGGGATATCACTGCTTTCACTGAGCTGCAAGGAAACAGGATTGGATCACCAATGGTCCTCACACATGGTCTGGATGGAGCGGACATGCTGGGACCCCTCCCATACTCCTTTTCCCATTGGAGTGGCGATTACATACCTTCTCCTTCAGCTCCTCCACGCTGCTGCTCTCCAGAATCACCTCCTGGAAGGGCCCCAGCTTCATGGTAGCAGGGGTCCATCTGCGTGTCAGAACAGCCAGCTGTGACATGGACTTCATCTCCTCTGGTTCTGTGATAAAGACAACAGCACACATCAGGTTCCATTCATGGCCTCTTCCTGTTAGCTGACAGGAACAAGCAGTGTACAGAAGGCTCAGTATGCTTTGTACTCTGATGGACCATTAAATGTGTGTTACCATTAAGAACTTCCAGAAAAACCTCCCAGTTGGAGGAGATGCTGATGTGTTCCTCGTAAACGTGGTAATCCAGAAACACTGTGCCTGGATTCTTCCACGTCTTTTTCCTGAGACGAACCCTGGACACACAAGAAGATCCAACCGTTGATCTGAGCCAGCTGATGTGAATCCTGAATCGTAGTTTCCAGTCTGGACGCCGACAGCCACGAGTAATGTCCCAGGACTTTTAGGTTGGTTGGTAATATGTGATTTAGATGACAATCATCTAATATCATTATGAAGGCTAATTCCAGCTTCTGGCACCAAATGCATCAGCATCAGCAGGTAACACACTGATGAAACTAACTTAAAAACAGCACATCTGAGTGACGTAAGTCTGCAAAAACATTTAAAAACATTACAGCCGTTGCTGCGTTACCATGGCTACACACACAGGTCGAGTGAGGAGTATGGAGGAATGACTGGTCGTTACCAATCTGACAACAGAAAAGGGCTTCAACCCCTTTAACACAGACAGCATCGATGCAGATACATTAACGCTATCATACTTCAGAGTACCGTAATTACACTACTTGCTCAGAAAATGTCAAACGGTTCCTGAAAGCTGAGAAGTTGCATTCAGTTCCCCTACCTGGTGTGAAGGGGGAGCTAAGAGAAAGAGAAAACTTCTAGAAGGAGAAAATGTCCATTGGTTTGTGAAAAATGAGAACAGCCATGTTGCTGTCAAAACGGTAATCCACCTCCTTCACACCAGGTAGGGGAACGGAGTGACACTTGTCAGCTTTTAGGAACCGTTGGTCATTTTCTGATTCTGATATTAGTGTCATCAGCGACACGGTCGATGTTAGAGGGTTAAAAAAAGTCCCATTGAACATGAAATATTCATGATAACACTGATGCATCAGTCTGTGGGTTTACCTGTCGATGCTGAGGTCTAGTTTGCACTGCTCTCTGAGCTGAGGCAGCAGCTCCTCTTTCGACTGTCTGACAGTCATGCCCTTGGCGAACACTGTGTCCACAAGGAACTTGCAGGGCTGAGAAACACACACACACACACATTCACGTTCCATTAAGGTCATTTTACGGTCTTAGACATGACAGCAGAATCAGATCATTCCCTTCTCACCTCTGGTTCGTTTATTAGAAGTTGATACACTTTCACTCTGTATTCACCCTTCTTCAGCGCTCTGCCCAGTCGAATCGTTATCTGCAGGAAGCCACAAACGTTCACACTGTCATATCTCACTCCAGTGTTGGTAACATCGAGCAAATTGCAGCTCCTGACCTTGTTGTCGTCGGAGAAGGACGACAGTGTTTCATTGAGCCGTACACTCTCAAACTCCTGGTTGTTGGCGTACACCCGAAACACCTTAAACTGGGTGGACGTGACTCCCACGTAGGGCTCCATGTTCTGTTTGAATGCTGCTAACGTGATCCTCTTGTCCACGTGAACCACTAAACCTGAGGGACATGAGCAGAACATTCTGTCAGAGAATCAAACCTCTGATTAAGCCCAGTTCATGCCCCTGCGTCCAGTCAATGGCGTAGCTACGGGTCGAGGGTCTGGGCCCGTCGAGCAAATACAACGATACGATACAACGATAATACAGCGATTTTTGCCATTATGCCAATTTTGTTGGAGTTAGCACAGTGACACGATCCGCTCACTGTGAGTCGCTATCACTTGAAGTCAACACTGATCACCGGCTACACAGACGTACAAACGCTCACGAGGGTTCGCGTCAGCTCTACGCAGGAGCATAAACGGAAGTGGAACTGTTACCATGTAGTGTGTGTGATATTTGTTGAAGATTCTACAGCTTCCTACATTTTTGTGCACTGCAGGAGGACTCGTCCTGGGAACACGGCTCGGCTTTGAAGTACAGGTACTGTGCCTCGGACTTGCTCTTCCCGTTGTCATCGTACTCGCTGTCTGTTCCAGAGTCTTCTTCTGCAGTGTCCCAGGTCTCTTTTTTTCCCTCGTGGGCTTTGGAGCGGCGGCTGCTGGTGATGCTGTGTGAGTCCAGGCCGTTGGCCAGCTGAATGGGGCCACTGTCGGCATTACACAGCGTGTCACTACTGTGACTGGAGCTCAGAATGTCGCTGTCCACTGAGCTCGTGCTGCGGTCGTTGTTCACCTCAGAGTCCGAACGCTCCTCGCAAGCAAAGTGGTTGTCAGGGTCAGATGAGGCGCCGCCGCTGCACTTGGCTGCTGGCCTGATCCGGTTCTCCAGCTCTCTGCTGTCTGCCGCCGCGCACAGGGAGGAGTTTGGGTCGGGATCTTGGGTCGGGGATTCGATGTGTTCGAAGTCGCTGGTGTCGGAGCTTTTCTGGCTGTCGCTGGTGCTGGTGCTGGAACCCTGCTGCTGCTGCAGAGACAGGTTCTTTAACTTCTCCGTGCTCTCCTCCAGAATGGCCTCCACGGACTTCCTGCTGCCCTTTGACCCTTCAAAGGCCACGTCAGAGTCACCACCTGGTTTTTGGCAAATAGTTCTGTTGGCCAAAGTACCAGGAGACTGCTCAGGTAGTAAGACCAAAAGTCGAATTGTATTCCCATGACGATCCAACAGTTTCCACAACACTGAGTCAGTGAAAGCCACCTGATGATCAGCTGAGTCCGAGCTCTCCACAAAAATCTGACAAACAAAACAGTGAAACTTTAGTGTTCAACACTTGAACGTCAAATTATTACATGACGTGAAGCCTTTAACTCCGATATATTTGTGCTAGCACACTTTGGAGTACTATAATCACTAAAAGGTCCAGCGGTTCCCGTTGCGCCAAACTGCTGTCATTACGGTAATCCCATTTGCTCTGTTGAAGGAAGCCAGCGACTCACTGCCATAATGACAATAACTTGTGACATGAAAATTTTAAGCTTTCAGGAACCGTTGAACATTTTCTGATTGGATAGTCGTGTAATTACTCTGACACCATTCAAGTTAAATTCAACGAGTTGATGATTGGTGTGAACACATCAACGAGAAGAAAAACAGCATATGGACCTTATTACTCCTGAAGAAACCCTCAGCTTTCAGTGTCTTGTTTGGAACGTAGAGAAGCCGCAGGTCATTGTAGCAGCGCTCCAGAACCACGCGCATTGTTTCTGCAGACAGTCCCGTTGCCTGTTCACAAACACACACAAGTGTGAAATGGGCAGGGCTGAAACATGGATGTATTAAAAAAAAAGGCACAACTGACATCACATGAGAACCGCTTCCCAGGGGAGACAATGTTCTGCATTGTTTACTGTTTAGATAGAAAATGACAAAGGTAGATGGGACACTGAGAAAACAAGGACAGCACCTGTGCAATAAGCTGTTTGAATTCAGTGATGGTCTGGTTCAGATACGCTCGAACACTGACTGGAGAAGCGATGGTCTCGGTCTTCAGATCCACAACGTGAACCTTCACCATCACCTCTGCACAAATTCAGAACATTTACAGACCAAAACAATATTGGAATATTGGACAAGAGCTTTGAGGTTTAATCAGATGGGACCAGTCACTGACCACCAGGTTTGTAAGGCAGGAACACTTGTTCAGGCCTGCGAGTTTCCAGCAGCAGGTCAAACATGTATGAGGATTTGACTCCGCCCAGCAGCAGGCCCATCGGTTTGTCCTCCTCTCCCTCGTAGGAGCGCTCCAGGTACTCGTGGAACTCGTCATACTTCACTAAACGGCAGCAGTCCAGAGAAACAACGCCCTCCAGTTCCATCAGCTGAGACACACAATGCAACAGCATCACAGGAGTTAATCTATATTGGCCTCTCCCAAAGTGGTTGAATGGACCACTGACAGACAGGACAAACCTTGTAGGCCATCTCTGTTGCTTCTCTGAGAGTTTTGTCTTTGTGCACTTCCAGCTTGCTCTCCATCATCATCTTCACAGGATGCATGCAGAACAGCTTGATCTGAGAGGAAAAAAAGAGAGCAATCAAAGGTCAGCGCGTGGAAATAAATGAACAACACACCACCTTTACCTGCATTTATGGAAGAAGATAAGTGCCATATGGAAATGAAAACTTCAGATTTCATTTCAGAAGTCAGAATTCTCACTTTGCTCCCAGAACTCAAATACATTTTTATATTCTCATCTCACTCCAACATTTATTCCCATGTGGCTCCAATCCTCCTACGAGCGTATTCAACTCTGAGTACCTTGCAAGTGTTCCGCTCAATCTCCCTCTGTCTCTTTTCCTGCTCCTCCGATTCCTTCTCCTTCTGAACCAAACTCTTTATGTGCTCCGGGAAGTCTTCCACAGCTAAATACTCTTCAGAGAAAACAGACGAGCTCATCAACAATAGTCAAATAGTCAATGATTTTCCTGCACATGGCTGTCAGTCTTCTTGTCTCACAGATTTAAGAAACAATTTGAAGTCAATCATCATCGGAGGCTTTACAAAGAAATAAATGACTTCTTACTTGCATTCCTCGAAGGATCTTTCAGTCTGTATATCAGCATGTAAGCATTGGTGGAGCTGTTGCAGGAGAGAAAAAGACGAAGAAGTTGTATTAACAGAAAATGTTGCTCTGCGTCGTGAGTTCAAAAGGGAACCACCGGTTCACACGACAGGATCACAGAAGTTCCAGGACTTTCCCACTGTGCATAATACAGCCTGCTCACAGCCAGTGTGAAACTGCCATCACATCATCTTCAACAGGCTTTCCAGACTCTATCGTTCTGTGTCGCTTCGTCCAGCTGATTCCCCGCCCCCATCGGCAACCAAGAAAAATAAAAACATCTGAAATTTCTTATCTGACCACAGCTGCAAGCAGCCATTTAACAAACACAGCGTTTCCTACAAATGTTCCTACATGTTAAAATGTTACTTATCATATTCATCACGCACACGTCATCTCTAAGGTTGCGCAATTCTCCACCTCTAGATCGTTCTGCCCTGATGTGTGCACACACAGACACGTGCCACACAGATAGGGTTACGTTACAGGTAAGGTCACATGAATCCTTTTATTGTTATGCTGATGGATGGATTGATGGATAGACAGATACTGTTGGCGTTCCTCTGTCAAACGTATGCCTCCAAATAGTTCATAGATAGATGATAGATAAAATAGATCATCAAACATTCAGCATCACTTAATCATGTTCAATCTTTGTTAAAAACAAACAAACAAACCAAATGTGCCTGTTTATTCAGTGGAAATAGTCTGTAAAATAAAATGTTTTGTGTTAAGTGTTAAGATCCTGTTCTTTTAATAATAATACAATTCTGCTTGATTAACTTCTGACTTCTCAGAAGACGCCCATATTTGGGAATAATGTTTTTACATTTTTAGTTGTTTAGAACTTAATTTAATATTGTTTTTCTGTTTTTTTGGACTAGGTCTAGGGTTGAATACATTTGTGAAGCACTGCACTACATAAATTTAGTAAACCAACCTACAGATGAAGGATTAATTGAAGCGTGGAAAGAATTGGTGAAATGGGTCATGAGAAGTTGACAACACTCAGTAAAACATGCCAGGGTCTGTATAGTTCCCATGATGTGGAGAAGTCGTATCGAGCAGCAAACCACAGAAAACAACAGGCTGCAGTTCATTACTATTCTATGGTGCAACTCAAGTAAGCGTAAAGCCTGGATGTGTGACAGAAGCAACTGACCTTGCGAAGGCACTGGAATAATAGCCTCTGCTCCCTGAGGATCCCCCGTATGTCTTCCTGATATCGTCTTGTGTGATCTGTCAAACACAAACACTGGTACTCACATGGATTCAAGAGCTCCTGCGGTGATAATGAGCACTAGGTAAAAAATATAGGGATTCTTTTATGAAGAATGCAGAAGAGCTGAGTCAGGAGAAACCTGACACAGACTGGATGTTTAACTACAAGCCAAGTTGCCCTTGACTCACCCCCAACTGGATATCTGAGACGTAAAGAAGTCTTTTTTGTGACGACATCAGTGATACCGACCTTGCTAACATGCTGATCGTTGAAACTGTACCACTGGCCGTCACTGAACGATTTGATGCAGGCATAGTAATGGCCGCCGGCAGCACTCCCCGAATGCACCATGACAGAGAACAGCTCAAAGGTCAGCCCACTCTGAAAATGAAACAATGTGGAAATCCCCATTCAAAGCAGCTTCAAACTGAGCACACACAGCGACTGACAGTCTGTTAATCCCACCGGGAGAGAAAGGAGCCAGAGATGCAGACAGATACAGGTTGACATGTTGGCTGGTGATTTTAAACCAAAGGTAGATGCCAGGAATCCTGGGAACATCACTTAAATACAGTTATTTAGCATTATCTGCCTGCATATTACCTGTGTGCAGACAGTCAGATATCTGACCTGTGACCCTGAGTTCAGAATACAGTATGGCAGCGCACAGAATTATCTGTCAGCAGAAACAGTGTTTCTATCGTTTCTGTATAATTTAGGTCTTTTGTGTTTACTTCAATGACTTGTGTACACACATATTATTGTTTGTTGTCAGTGTGAATGCTGTTACACTGTATTTGTATGTGGAACACCACATTATGTGTTGGTTATCAAGAATTACCAACAGCTTTTTTTATGTTATGACTGCAGATATCCGCTGCAACTGGAACGCATATGACAAGAACACAAAGAAGAGTCCTTTATAATGTGATATTGTATTGGAATTTTGCAAAGGACCGTTTCCAGTGTTCAGTCCTGAAAAGCACTGTAGTGAGCAAAGTTCAGCCGGGAAGAAATGCATCAGTTCACTTTGTAATAATGTAGGTCAGAGGCTGGGCGCTTGTCTCCACAGAGCACACGCAACACAGCAAGACCCGACCAGCAGCGGGGAGGGGGCAAGCCCAGTGGCTCCTTTGAGATGAGACTGATATGATCACATGAACTCAGAGTGATAAGTTGGAGGTAACTTGCAGGAGAACTTACAAACTACATCTCTCTCTCATCAACTGTCTCCTAACATGAAATGGACGACGAGCCTTTGCTACTGGCTCAGGATTTCTGTTTGTATTTTTTAGGATGTTTACAGCAACTGATCACAGCTATTTATGAAGATGATCAGAGTGATTACCTTTGGTTTTAACACCCTCTCTGTGCTGCCGGTGCTATCCAGGCAGATACCCTCGTCTACACAATCATCGGTGGAGAAATCATTGCTCAACTGGTCGCTGTGGCAACTGCCTTCGTTCTCTGCTCCACTGTCAGTGCAGCTTTCTGTTTGTGGTGATTTCTGGCAATCAACAAAAAAATAAACAGAATCAAACACAAGTCATTTCAACAATGTGCTCATCTGCAAATACTGAGAGTTACTGAGCAAGACACACAAGTGGCGTACAAACAGGTGCTGCCATTGTTGCTCTCACCTCGTCTTCCACATCAATGAATGGACTCATGTCCAGCTCCTCGGGGAATGTCATACGGTCATTAAGCTTGATGCGATGCATGGTGGTGTAGTCAAAGTCAAATCGCTTAAGCTGCAGTGTCAGCAGGTAAGGAAAATGAAGAAATCTCAGACCCTAGATGGAGTCGACATATGGGAGACGAGACGGGTCAAATACAGAACACAGAGAATAATAAACTGGTTTTACAACATCTGCACTGACATTAGTTACAGAAGGCTTTTTGAGCCACTGAATAGAGACAATGTCCTGCTAATTGAATACTGGAATACTGGATTGCCTCATAGACGCATACGCATCAGCCAACGTGACAAAACTGTGACAGACGGCGAGGGTCATGAGATGTCAGAACTTGTACAGCTGAGCATTTTTTTGAATGACCCCTCAATCTGGGGAGGAGGCAATCTGCATATCTGACATGCAGGGAAAAGCTGGCTCATTCAGTGACTTCCATGTCATATTTTTGTGTGCTCACCTTCCGGGCATCACATTTCTTTTTGCAGCGTTCACAAAAGTACTGGTTGGGCCCATCCAGAGTTTCTGGTTGGATGAATGCCTGCAAAGCTTCCTCCTGTGACAGTAAAAGGAAGATACAATAATTTCGATAAACAAACAAACACAATTATTGATAACAATAAAATTAAATATTAAATTAGTAATAACAAAATATATTATTTATTTTAAAAGTCAGAAATGTAAAAAATAAATGAAAACGATGACACAAAATGACAAATTAAATGTAGTGTAAAACCCACCACACTGCCATAGGCTTGGCTGGCTCCGAAAGGTCTGATTACAAGAGGGATATCAAGGTAAGTGTCAATCCTCCAGCTCTCATAGCCACACTCCAGACAGCGGACATAATCCTTGAGCTTCCCCTGGTACAGCTGGTTGATCAGGTCAGCCTGAGGATAGTGAGGCGTGACAGTCAGGCCTTTTCAGATGTGTTTCAGGAATAAAAATAAAACATAAGCTCTTTGCTATGAAATTTTCTCACTGCTAAACATGTTAATGTGAGGCTCCAGTGTGCGTTTCCTGCTGTTCCCTACTCGTCAAACAGACATTATTAAGAAACAGACACTTAGAGGGATTCAGGGAAAACCACTAGAGGCTTGTTCTTTGACATGGGGGGAGCAGAGCACAGGGAGGTCCTGACTTGATTGTACATAAATATTGTACATATGTAATGCCATATCAAATATTTTCTCTAAGATACATTGAGCTAATATCGTCTATGTATATTTTCACCAAATATGAAGCCTTGACATTTTATTTGGAGGACCAAAATATAGTTTTAAAAAAATACTTCCTACTATGGAAACATTTTTTAATAATCATTATTTCCTTAATCACAACTCCATAAACTGATATTGTGCCACCCCTACGTAGGTCACTCAGGTTATTCTGAATGAGATTTGATCACAAGCTCATGGGTACAGACCACATGGTTGTACATATGGACACAGGAGTAAGTGTTTGCCCCTGAGAGCTAACTCCTAAGATGAGGAACAGCTAACCCTGGGATGTCCTGGGGCATTTCACATCTCCCACAATCAGCCTTTTGTTTTTGATTTTTAGGGGATACAGTGTACCGACTGCTGGTTTCCTGTCAAGAAGTCTCATAAATAGTACTTTCTCCTACCTGCTCAGTCTGCTTCCACTTCTGCTCCAGGGCATCGAACATGACCCTGCACAGCTCCTGGATGTCATGTTGTTGCCATGCTAACAAGAAACACACATAAAATTAAATCTGTGTGTGAGTGTGGTCACCAGGGGCTGGCTATGATATGGACCAAAAGTCATATCTCAATATATTTACACTGAATATCGTTGCACGATATATATCTTGATATTTTTTCCACAAAGTCAGAGCAATGGTTCAGTCAACGTCAAAGCCAAATATGACATAAGTAGTTTTGTTTAGAACTGGCTATTTCAGGGAACAGTTGCAAAATCAAGTGAATGAAAAAACAGGTTTCTTCCCTTGGTTCAAGTACTGTATAAAGTCTTAGCTGTTCAAATAAACATACATCATCACCACCATACAACAAATACTGTATAACAGGTGTACCTTTTTTTATTTTGTTTTGTTTTAAATCAAAGCTCCATAAGGTGCACATTTAAACAAAAAATATTTAAAATAAAAATTGCCTTAGGCCCTATGCCATTTTCTGAAGTAAATATATTTATTTGAGAAAGGTTTAATAGAAACATATTTTCTTTTTTTTGCATTTCCATTGATGATAGAACCTGGTACCTGGTACTTTTTTTAAATCCACCTTTAGTTAGTAAACATGTAACATCACAGAGTAACGACGCTCACCTTCACTACTGTCCCAGCCGAAGCTACGTGTCACGTCAGTGGTCTCAATTGCCCGTTTTTTACTCGTCTGCAGCAGAACAAAGAGCCTTTGCAGCTGGTAGGGAATGCTGGTGACTGGATCCTCTTCTGACTCCTCAAACTCCCAGCTAAAGTTGGACAGCAAACTCTTACAAGCTGTACTATTCCAAATGTGACGTAAAGAACACCATAGTCTCTTACTTGTAGAGTGCATTCCGGAACTCTGGGGTCATGAACAGTGTTTGGAGCAGGCTGTTCAAATAGCATGTCATCGCTTGGTTGACCAAGCCCACATAACCTACACACACACACACAGACAGGTTAGCTGGAGATGCACAACAGGGTCACCGACTATGGTGGCTTAAACTCACCGGTCTCTGATTTGCTGAGGATGGAGGAGTACGAGTAGGATGGACTGCTGTAGTCATTGCTGCAGCCCGCTGTGCCGTCTCTCGGCAAGGGACCGATAAATCGCTCCTGAGAACTATCATCTAAGCCACTGCTATCAGCTGTTCCAGACTCATCCTGGACAAAGAGAGAGAAACATTTTCACGAAGGAACGTTATCAACCCAGCAGTAAAACTCTTCTCATCTCTTCAGCTTCAGCGTTTTTACAATTTCAAATCACTTAAAGGATGAATTTACGTACGTACCGATGCAACCTGAGGCTGTTCTCCATCTTTGTCTGTAAGTTGCAGGAAATTCCTCTTACCACCAGGCTCAAACTCAGAATCTGAGAGAGACATCTCACTACTGTGGTCCAGTGATGCCTGGAGGTGAAAACATTGAGTTAACACAAACATCACACAGCCTGGTTTTATGTAGAGTTCAACAGCTGCCTGAAAAAGCTCCCAGCGAGAGTAAAAGTAGTTTCAAACCAGATGAACTCACTGTGACGCTTAGATCCTGCCTTAAGTCATTTTCAGCAAATTGCCTGGATTGATGCATACAAAAAAAATAGCTTGAAGCCAACATGTGAACGACGCAACGTTGCAACAAAGCTTTGTCCTGGGCAGGCTGAGAATGAGCAGGCAGAACGCTGCAATGGAAACATACAGTAGCTTAAGCCACTGACCTACTCAGTGAGATAACAACAGGCACAGCACCTGGGCTTTGGCCTGGGTCATCAGCAGGATTAGCTGGGCTCACTTAAGAAAAGGGGATACTATGAACATTGACAGAGAACCAACAGACAAACAATACAGAGTGTTTCCTGTGCAGAAGGAATCAAGTTGGCAACACTATTGTACTACAGTTTACTTAGTGGCGGTGGACAATGGTGTGTCACAATCCATTCTGAAATGCAGCTGTTGTCTGAGATTCAACCATATCACCCCCTGCTATCAGCTTCACTGACGTCTTGCTATGTCACAGCCTCTCCACAGCAGATACACGCAGGTTGTGCGCCCAAATACATTGACAGCGACGCTGTCTAAGCAAAACAAATGGCAGCCGCCTCGCAGAATAGTTTTAACCTAAGCCACTAGAGTAAGTTCCACTTGTTTTCTCCAGAAAAAGTAGCATAGACATGTCGGCTGCAGCATGGAGGAAATGGGGGTTCCTGGCTTCTATGAAGTCCATCTTGTCAAACATTGATGTGAACAATTAATGGCTAGTTGCTTTGGTTTGGCTCTTGTCTGCCAGCGATGGTTGTACGGTGGTCGCAACTGATTTTCTTGTTGGTTACTTAGAATTTTTTGTTGTTGTTTGCGACTCAGCGCAGTTAGCAATATTACTACTGTAAACATCCTTTAGTCGTATATTATCTTGTACACATTGTCTAATCCATAATTCCTGTTTTTTTTTCATTTTGCAGTCGTAAATGTCCCTGCTGCAGGACAAAGACTTATCTGTTCATCATGTGAAAATGTTGTGCGTCAGGGTGGCAGAACACGCACACAACATCATCACTGCCTTGAGCCAGTTCCTGGCTCTAGCTGTACTTCTATTGCTGATCATATTACATGGGGGATGAAAGAAAGAAAATGGGACTTAAGGATCCTATTGCTGGCAAACACGCCGTGTGCAGCTCCCTCCACAAAGCAAATCTGTCTGACACTAAACTGCAACCAGAAAACCGTGCTGAACGCCAAAGCCCCCAACTTTCAAAACACAATCAAGCTAAGCACAGAGTTGAAAGGCTAATCCCAGCACCACAGACCATGACACAGTGGATGTTCCTGGGAACAGTGCAAGCTGTGTACGGCAATGTGATAAATATTAAAATCACGGCAGATTACTGACTTCACGTACCATGTCTGGTGTATTTCCCCAGACGAGGTCAAAGCTGCCATTCAGATAGCCGGCTTTTTGGGCAACATCCTCATACAGTTTGGAGAGGGTGGTGGATGCAGGCAGGTTCAGGGTTAACCTCTCGTTGATGGTCTTTGCACTGGTGATGTCCTGGATGATGCACAGCACCCTGGGCTCCTCTGCCGCATTTTGAATCTGCAAAATCAAGGTAGTTTAAAGAAAGTAATCATGGGGCTATGTTTTCATCTTATATCTAGGTTGATATTAAACCTTTGCAAGCCAGCACAAAGGCACAGAAGAGCGTCACACCATGCCACAGTACTGATATTGACCATATATTTGTTCAGCAAGCTACATTTCTAAAGTACAACAAATTCAGTTGACTACAAAGCAATTTAACATCAACAATATCCTCGGCGCTAGATTCGCACTAGCATACTTTGGAGATCAAAAAACAAACAGTGACTAAAAGCTGAGATGTTGCACTTGGTTCCCCAACCTTGTGTGAAGGAGCTAGGAGAAGGAGAAAGCGTCGATCGGTTCTTGAACGTTCAGAAGTTGTATTTTTTTACAGTCATGTTGCTGTCATTACCGTAATCCCATTTGCTCTGTTGCAGGAAGCTGGCAAGTCATACACATATTGACAGCCACTTGGCTGTGAACTTCAACTCTTGAACTTGCATTAACAGTTCAATGTTTTCTGTAAATAGTTACATAATTACGATACTCCAAAGTATGTTAACGTTTATGTATCAGCAGCGATACCGTCGGTGTTAAAGGGTTAAAATGTGAAAACGTGAAAGTGAATTAGAAAGCCAGTCCAATTTGTACTCATGTTAACTTAAGACATTGGTGTCATGCGGCTTTATACTATCAAATTCAATTCTAGAACTTGCAGTTGTTTTGAGAAAAACAACTGTAAAGCAATATCAACTGCCAGTAAATGCCCAATCCCCTACCCCATTCTCTACTGTACATATTAGTCCTTTATTAAGATAATTTGCAGTGTTTGACCACAAAAACTTGTCTCAAAATGAATGACCAGGGCTGGTCTAGGGTTATCTAACCAATAATCATGTTTTTGCAAATCAAACCCAGTCAGGTAATCTTGACTCCTGACACATCCCAATCCCAAAAGCCTCATCGTGAGCACAAGATGCAAAACCAATTACACCAAAACCCACGCCTATCTAAAATATGATGCAAAATGATCCAAATGCTGTCAGGTGCTTTCATTCAAATGATTTTGTCTATTATTACATTACTGTTCACACAACATGTGAAGAAAAAGTTTCATTTAATCTGAACACGAGTGCAGCTGGTTCCATGTCAACATGCTGTTTACAAAACAGCAAAGAACAGACACATATAGTTGTTACTACTGTGTGCATGTTATACAGTTCATTAAAAAAAAGGAATATAACCTGTGACCAAACAAAAATCGTAAATTCACATGAACTTCAGAATGTGTGTCATAGACATATTCTCCAGATGGCAAACAATAACTGCTGTGAGTGGCTGTGTAGCCAGAAATCTTTACATACATTCAATCTTGATTTTTAAACATGTATTGTTGAATTGTTTTCTACGATGATCAGGTGTTAAGACACTTAATAGCTGGTTACAATAAAAAAACGTCATAATACAATAATAATAATACAAAACAAATGAGGTCAATGGACAGATTGTGCCGATGCAAGTCTCATTTGATACGCATGCTGCTAATGAAGCTGAACTGATGTTCAACCCAATGCTGCTTCATGCAACTAACACCACAGTACACAAAGCACTGCTACCTGAGATATCTTCTTCATTTCATCAAAAATACTCTGTCTGCAACTCCAAAACACACCCTGATAACACGTGGAGACAGTTGGGATAGAAAGCAACATTAACCACACAAATTCACGGGTTGCATGTCGATCTGATCACTTTAAAGAAAACTGGCTAAACCGACAGCGGTTTGGTTGGCAGGTTGTCCATTTGTGAAAGAGTGACAATTAAAAGGAATACATTCAGTTCATTCATGCTCCTGAAACCTCTAAGGCTGATGTTTTTTGGAAAATGTGAGTGACAGGTTCTATAAAGAAGCGGCAGCTGGCAAGTGTATTATGAGATTAAAGGTTATTTTTATCGTGGATATAATCACAAGGTGCTGACATGAAGCCACACATACTGCAAAGCACAGGTGCTTTATCTTTATAACTGCAACAGATTCCAAATTGCACAAAAATAAATTCATGTTGTGAAGTGTCCTTATCCATAAGAAAAAATGAAAACACTGCAACTGCGTGCGAAAATGAAGCTGCAGGAAGGAGTTTAAACAACAACTATTACACCTGATGACAACCAGAAATTATTCTTTGCTTAGGACTAGCTGATGAAGTGAGCAGGGAAAAAATGATAATTCATTTGCTCAATATCATGATCATTCAACAACTGTCAAAATTCATTCATGTTTCGAAGCTTTGCAGTTAATGGAATGGACAATTAAAAAACAGTGACAGAGGTTTCATGCATGACTACAAAATGGTGGAACAATGCTCTGGGTCAGCTTTCAGGCATGATGCTGGAGAATAGAGAGCTCTGAACATTCAGTGTCATGCTGTCGAAATGATTCTACAGACACAGAAAAAAACTCATGTCCATGATGGATTGTTTAAATAATACATAAGTATTACCTTTAAATATCTTTGTGTAACTTCCAAACATGTTGCCGCTGTTGCACCAAATCACTGGAATATGCTGCATTATGCTACACCGATATCAGTGTTGAGGCTGATAAATTTGAATGTAGTAATTCATGTTGCCCATCCTACATCTTAATGTGATGAAATTAACGTAAAAAAAATTAAATGTGTGATTTTTAAAAATCACACAGAAAATTAAAACAATAAATCATGAACATAAACATCCAACTGAATACTGACACAACTGACATCTGTTGCTAAATAAAGATATTAAAAAAAAAACAGAGCAGAAATTGCATCTGCCCACACAGACATTGCTGAATTTATACAGATATGCTGTCACTTTAAACATACTCTTTACGACTATTCTTCCCAACACTGATTTGTACATACTGTATATCATGTGCTACTGTTACACCTGTACATATTGTTAATATTTAATCATTAATATCTATTTTGTTCAATGCACTTTCATATTTGTTCTTAATCCTACAACTTTACTGCTATGACAATACATATTTCCCCACTGTGGAACAATAAAGAAGTATCTACTGTTATCCAATAGACAAATATGCATTCATAGATTTAATGTTCGCTGATTTAATTATGAATGAATTTATTTAAAAGAAAACAAAAAAACAGGATGCCCCACAAATGGTGGTGATGTTGACACTATACAACCAAACAGGCTGGTTAAAAAGTCAGGTCATTCATGTTTTAAATACAAGTGGGTTGTCCTGCAGGGTATGAGAAGGTTTGAGGATATCCATGCAAACGTCTGCACTGGGGCTGAGATATTTAGTACAGTGAATGGAGTACTGTTTGACGAAGAACTTTGTGTATGTGACGTCACGTCTCAGACTGACGTAAATGCACCCAAAGTGCAGACAAACACAACAATCATCGTTAAATATTGGGATAACACCGTTGCCTGACAACTCTTTAAGTAAACGTACATGCAACATAAAACATTAACTTGGACATGACAGAGACACGATAACACACCCGAGTGTCAGTCAGTGAACAAAATTACAGACTTTACTGTTAACTGTTGATAACAGTGACTGTAAAGTGGACCGATCTGTGTTAGTGTGAGAGGGGGAAACAAAACATCAGAGATGAGGAGCAGCGGAGATCAAGGCTAAGGAATAATCATTTCGATCGGAAAATGCAACGCGTACGATAGCTGACCGAAGTCAAACACGATAAGCAAACGTTAAAAAAGGTAGTTGCAACGTTAACCGTGTCAATTAACTGTTTCAAAACTGATTTCATCCAAACTCCATGGGGAACAACTGATTTGTATTTACGCAAACCTCATATATATTTCAGTTAAGACTTAACGTTAGCTTGTCGAATCTTATTGTGCAATTAGCTGTAGCATTTGACTAGCTTATGTTGACATGTACACCTTTTTAACTACAAGTTCCATCCAGGACAACCCAAGAATAAATATTCATGCTGTGCTATTTTGTGGGTAAACGTTCTTTTAACCTCACCAGTCAGCTCACGGTGTGATCATGATGATGTTATCGTTTGTATTCGGCTCTACCATGTTGTTTACCCCGTAGAGCTGTGATCCTAAGCGGTCGACGACATGAGCTAGCCAAATTCTGCTAGCTAATGTAACTTGCAAGTTGGTTCATACTGATAAATGTCGTTTGATTGTGAGATTTCTTAATGTCAACCAAGAAGTTCCTAGTGACCATAAAGCCCATTTCGCAGGCTAGAAATCCTTATGTCACTTAAACGCAACCTGCTTTGATATTTATTGCATGAGCGACTTTGCCTAAGACGTAGTAAAACTAGCCGCTAACTGATGCTAGCTAAAAAGCTAACGTTAGTAAGCCATGTCATAGGCCGTTCAAGTCATACGTAGCTAACCGTTAGCAACTGGGGCTAGCTTCTAAATGACACACACAGTCCGTGAACACCTAAAGTGACGCAAAAGTTTCGACACCGTTGCTGTGTCAGATGTTTACGTGACAGGTACTGGCCGGAGGTTGTACATCCTCAATCACCTCACCTCTTTGGATACGAACTGCTTCTCCTCGCTAGGAACCATTTCCATTTGTGCGTCTGTTTAGACAAGCCTTTATCCGGACAGAGATGTCAGCGAAAAAACTTTGCAGAGGTAAACACAAACATGGTTTGTGTTCTGTTTGTTTACGGCCTGGATGCTTGAATAACAGAGTTTCACTTGCCCAAACTTGTTTACTTATCAAAGTGATCGTACCCCCCGAGTATAAGTGTCCTGCTATAAATGAAGAAAAATGGCCGGTGTGTTCACTCCGCGACTTCAGCGTCACATTCCATCCAGACAGACGTGCGTGATGCGCGCGGACAGGATGACGTAGGTGCGTGTAATTGGACAGAGATGAGAGGATCGCAGGAAAACACGGAAATAGTGATTCGCAATGTTTCAGGATTTTAAACCGTTTTTAACAGAATATTTCACATGGAAATAATGACATATATGCCTGCTGTGTGGAGACTCTGCTGTGACCACACACACACACACACACACACACACACACACACACACACACACACACACTACAACTAACTGTTGTTCATCTATATTTCACCTCAGCTCAGCTAAGGATTTTAGGATTTTCCAGTTTTCCTTACACCTGTACATATTGCTTAGCTATTATCTTTTCTTTCTAGGACCCTTTTATATATTCTTTAATGCTGTGACCATGCAAATTGTCCCCTGACAATAAAGGACCATCTTATTGTATGACTTCATAGATTTGTTGTTTGTGCAGGGTATAGGGTTGTGTGTTCAATTAGGGAATACATTAGGAATCCACTGTGGGACAATAAAGGATTGTCATGTCTTGTCTTGGGCTCACAGGTGGGGTTCACCAGTCCACAGGAGCAGAGTTGCACTCTTAATTTAATAGTGTAATAATACAGTACCTTTCTTTATGGTTTCATGTCAAATAAGCAGTTGCCACTGAAGTCTTGAATTCACTGAATGGCACATTTACTCGGTATAGAATGTATTTAACGAAAATGCCCATTATCTGATCTCAAAAATGACACATCATGGAATATAATTCGGTCATTGGTTTAAGACTGAGTTGTCAGAACCTCACTGGACAGAACGTATCACACCCCAGGAGCTATTCTAACTATTATTTGGGTTCATTGGGACTTGGCACAGACTTGACAACAAATGCATGGTTTTGCACACTTTAGGTCATTGACCTACATAAAGGATCATCCAGCTGTTTTTTTTACGGAATGACATATTCACAGATGTACTTTTTCAAATTGCGACACACCTCGTCGTACCACTTTCCCTGTGCAGCCACTGACAGAGCGACACAGCTCTCTCTCTTGGTTCCTGTGGGCTGCTTCTTGGAGCGGTCCCAGTTCAAGTAGCTGACTGGCTGGCTGTTGACATCAACATACTGGCCCTCTTTCACTATGTCTGCCACACCAATCCAGAAGTCCTTGGACCCCGGAGCACTCCTCTTTGCATAGTCACGCAGCTCATTGTTTTCCATCATGTCCCTGGGAGTTGCAAGAGTTCCTCCTTGTGCAATACAGTCTTCATTTGCTTCATGGTAATGTCTGGGTTCCTCAATTGTGAGGTAACACTTCCTGTGGGCTTTGATGCCCCGCAGACACACTGAAAACACAACATGTGGATATATAAGTGCTGCTTTACACATCTGCTCTGTCAGATACGCACATATTTGTAGGCAAGGAAAGTATATTTTGTACAGCATGTTTCAGCACAAGGAAACTGAATGTGCTTTGCAACAGAAAAAGACATTAAAAGTACATTAGCACTCAACATTAAAAGAGACTAAAACCAGTAAAAAAACATTCAAATTGATCATTAAATGCAAGAAATGACAAAACAAAACTCCATAAACATACATATACAAACACACACTTACATATATGTATATATGTATGTACACACACACACACATACAGTAGTAGACTCAATTTAAAAGAAAAAGATGATAATCGAGGATAATAAGCAGGCTGCCCTCTGCTGGACATTTAATGCAACGCATAAACGCATCTCAAAAAGTGCAGCTCAGCATCAGCACTCAAATCAGTATGCAATATTAATAAACGACATCACAGCATACTAAGAGCACACTTAAAAATATCATAATGAACTAAGCAGTCTCTTCACAGTGAGTCAGAGCGGTACCTGTCTGCAGAGCCTGCATCTCTTTCAGTGAGTTCACCTCCTGCCAAAGCTTCTCAAGCTGGGCCTTCATATCATCTTCCCCTGCTGCTGCATCTCAGCAGAGAGGACGAGAGACAAGAAACACAGGTCAGATAAACATCTGCAGAAAGCCGGTTTCTTTCAGAAACACGTGCTACATATACGCAAAGTTACCGGACGGACGAGCGGACACGGCCTTCCTGATGCGAGGAGGGCGGCAGGAGCTGAAGTGGAGCAAAGAGAGGCAAAGGATGAGGGAGACGGGAAGGGCCAGACGCGGCATGTTGGAGGCCAGTGGAGCCTGCAGGGCAGCACACAGTGACACAGCTTGTACTGCTGTGAGAGGAACCAACAACACCACAGGGAGCTCAATATATACCGGAGCTCTGTGGGCCTTTCTGGGCTCTGTCGTTGCATTGGCTCAAATTTAGTTTTTTTCCAATCGTGAGGAGGAGGTGAGGGAGATATTAGGGTGGAGTGACAAATAATGACTTCCTTGTGTCTGGCTTTTGATAAATATTTACTTGGGCAAAGGTGCACTGAGCAGTCTCCCCTTTCATTTCACAAACAAACGGGAAATTCATTGACTGCTTTACTATCACAGTGTTCTGCTCTGCTCTCCTCCCTGTTCCGTGTCATGTTTGCATATGCTAATAATGATAATGTTATAGAGTTGTACACTCACAGTCCGAAAGTGTCGCATCCTCCAAAGGTATTTCTTCCAGTACAGTAATCCTGGTGTACCCACTTAATTGGCAAATGTGATACAAATCTGCATAAACAAGTTAAATTCACATATTTCCGTTGGTGCTGCTAAACATAGCCACCGTTTGTCCCTCACACAGACTTCCAGTTGTATGATCTTCACAAATAAAGCTGCTGTGAACCCAAGGAAGTCCAGTGCAGGCACAGGCTATTTTTAGAGTGAGATGTTGGAAATAACAAATACTCAGACACAGGGACTCGATATAGCAGAGCAACCTGCTGCAATCTGACGAGCAGTGTTCTGAACAGACTGTTCCATGAAAATCTTTCAGCAAGATCCCTCCCCATCACCCCGAGTGACATTTAAACTCGAGAAAACAGCAGATTATTGGTTGAGGATGAACCCACAAACAGTTCATTGCATAAATATATACGTATTTCTGCAGCAGTTCTTTCTGACTTTATTGACGTCCTGCAAAGATTCAATGTTCAAGCATAGTGATCACCGTTCTCTGAATCACGCAAATACGCAGAAGCATGCTTCTAACAAAAACACATTTCTCACAGAAAACATTGCAGATAAATTTATTCAAGTAAACAACAAGTGCACAACAAAACTGGACAAAAATATAGAACCACTGGTAAACCAAAAGTTGTAAGGAAAAGGGTAAAAACACTGTTCTTTTTTTTTTCCTTTTTTTAACAAGGCACCTTTGCATACACACAAAAAACATGCACTGTCGCTTTCTTTCTGTCTCTCTGACACACAATATTGATGACATTAAAATGGAAATCATCTACACGCCATTAAGCTTATGTAACAATTAGGTCTAAACATTTCTAAACTAATGTCAGTAGTCTCACTGATGCACTGACATGGATTATAATTGAACTTGGGCACAAGCAGTTTTTAGTTTTTAGAAGGACATAATGTGTGAACGCTTTGCACCGTTTCTTCTGCTCATCTACTCACTTTCACTGCGTTCCCACCTTCATCTGGAAAACTAAAGAGAAATTCCAGCTTTGATTTTAAAAATAACACAACTTGGACAGTTATGGCACTTTTGTTTTGCGGCATCGGCAAGTAAACAGCAGACTAACACAGGAGTCGTCACACACAATCGAGTGCTCACAGGTTGAATAAAAAACCTCCGATGAGTGTTTTCATAGGAAATGTACAGTATTGAAATATTTTGCCTTTTGTCCCTGAAAATTCAGCATTTCTATTCACTTCAAATAAATGCAACACTGTCTGATATTAGTAAAAGTTTCTTCAGTCTATTATGGCACCACTTCATCATCGTGTTACATCATGAGATCAAAACCGTTTCGTAATTTAAATATCAGTTTTGGTACAAACAAGTGACAGACTCTGCGGTGATACAGCATTTCAAGTCAAAGGCACTGGTGATCCTGGAATGAAGCTAAACATGATGCAAACATCTTCCATCTCCCTTGGCAGCATCTCCACAACTTGAAACGCCCTTTTCATGCACGTGGTCTGTTTTAGGACAATACTGGCAGCGCTCTGCTGAACGCCTAACGGATTTAAACATGCTTTTTTTTTTTTCATCCATCTTTTGAAATGTTTTCAAACTGATCACGTCACGTAAGCACGTAGAAATGCATGTTTGCAAAAGTCCAATAGTTGTAACACAGTGGCAGAAAAGCTGACACCAAGGGGGATCCCAGAAAGGTCTGGCAAACATCGACTTCGTGATACTCTGTTAAGATGTGTAATAATACTGCTCTGAGAGAGGAATCCTTTACTCCAACAAACTGTGACAGTAACATTGAAATCATATGATACATACATGCGACCGGAGCACGTGTGTGTGTTATCGATCAGTCTAATGAATGAAAGGCATTCGCTCTTTGCTGTCGTTGTCTCCCTCCGGCTCCTCTTCCTCCTCGCCTGCCTCACTGGTCTCAGTGCTGTCGCTGGCCATCTAGTGGTGAAAAGGATTTATGATCTATCAGGAGCTGAGGTACTCTCTCTCTTTCTCTCTCGAACACACACACACACACACACACACACACACACACAAGAGCAGTGAAATGTGTGAGTGAAACGATATGTAGCATATGGACAGAGACAGACACAAGATCCTCTGAACAATTTGAACATGTGATCGCCATGGAAACAGCTGCTGTAAAACTACTCTTACAAGTTCTGTTGTAGTATGAATGATGTTGTTGAGAAAATGTCAGTGGACTTGTTGAGAAAGCTAAGTTACAGCTCTAATGAACTCAAATTAAACCACAAACATCCATGTTACGTTACCAAGGGAGTAGGAGACTTCTCCACATCCAGAATGAGTTTTCCTACGTTGCCTCGGTCATGAATTCTCTGCATGGCCTCTTTCACCTGACAACAGAACATCATTTCACTGCGTTTAGTCACGGATCAGATGAACAATATGATAGTGATATTAACCCTTACATGCACACTGCTCACTTCAGTGGACAGCTATTTAAAACCCACAGGGGGCACTTCTGTCACAAAATCATTAAAATAAGAAAGAATATGGCTGTTTTTTTAGTAATAAATCATGCATTAAGGGGTTTACAAGGAAGAAAGATATCCTGGGATCCTCCCAGTAACTATCAATTAAAAAGACATTTCCCAGAGTCGTCCTCTGAGGCTGACCATTGTCAGCAGGTTTGCAAAGAATGCTCGACAAAGTGCTAAAAACACGAGTCTGGTTTTAATGTGACATTTACTCTGTCTCTGAGGTAAAACAATAACAGCTGTGTGTGATGTGTGAACAAAAAGGTCACACACATATTTCAGTAAATTACTCATGACGTCATTACCGGGACACGTCTTTGTCTATTGTGACATTCATTTGTTTAAAGAAACGGGGCAACACAAGAGGAAAGTACAAATAGGTCAGTGCCTCGCTCAAGGATACATTTAGAGGATGGGATTCACTGTTGTTATGGGTGAACCCCGAAGGTTTCCTGACTGACACTACCGCGGGTGAAAGCCTGCAGTTATTCCAGAAAAAAAAGGTTGCCATGGTCAACATGTAAACTGACGCCCTCTGAATTCTCCTTCCAGGCATATGAACAAATGAGGGAGGCCGTGTTCCTGACAGTACATCCCACGCCATCCTCCTCGCTAATGAGATTCCTCATGGGCGGTAGCTCCGATGAAAGGCCCGAGCGTTCTGCCAAACTTTAACGACAATAGCAGCACAGGGATGTTTCCCATGAACATCGCAAATCTTTGGACAGTATTTATGTTTGCACTCTCAGGAATCTGCAACTCACACGTCTGAATTCTGAAAATATGGCTGCCTACATGAGTCATGCAGCAACTATCACATCCAGTATAAAAAAAAAAAAAACAAAAAAACAATGAATCACTTTATTTTTCTTTTTTATTTACAGATTATTTCTAATGTTTTAACGTTGCTGCCTTCTCGTTCAGGTCAAACGTCTTTTTGTTGAATTTCAACTGATTGTGCTACATTGTCCATATGTACGTAGATTTAAACGTTTCATATGTTTGAATTTCACTTCAGGATGAAGACACAAACATTTGACAAACCCTGTTCCTGCTCTGCGTTCTTATGTGTTCATCTTTTGTGTCTCGTGTTTCATCCCTTTTGGATTGTTTCATTTTGTTCCGTTTTTTATTTTTTATGTTAAAAAAAATCATAATTTAATGAATAAATTTAAATTATAATAATCAAGTAAATTGCAATAAACTGGCTAAGCTAATGTCCACAAACAACATTCCAAAACAAATGTGGTGGTCCAAAGGGGTCCACGTCAAATCTTACCTCCTCCAGCGCCCACAGAGAATCCACCACTGGCTTGATCTTCTTTTGGTTATAGAGACACACTAGTTTGTCCATCACTGACTTCACCAGAGTGTGTCTGCCTTGTTTGAACAGCAGGTTGAGGAGCGAGAATCCCGCCATGACTTTGTTGTCCTCATATAGTTTAATGGGGTTCACCTTCTCCACCTGCCACCACTGGAACGGGGGGGGGGCAACATGTTCATCATTCATGTTTCATTCATTTACTGTGAAATGTGCAGTAACAGGTCATGATGGGAATCTCTCACTCACGGATTTTGCAAAGCTGAAGAAACTCTTTGTTTCCCCAGTTACCATGTTTGATGCGCCTGGAAAAACAAAAATAAAGCACTGCTGCGTGCAAAAGGCTGGACAGAAGTGACTGGTCAGTGAAAAGCCATGAAGGGAAGTGGGGGAGGCAATTGGCACCTTTAGACCCTTAGATCTGTGCAAGCATGCATTTGCACATGTAACTAATGAAAAAATGATTCCATCGCCTGGAGTCATGAGGTTGAAAGTAATTATCAGAGATTAGATGAGAATGGTGGCTGTGACTGAGAATATATTTCAATTACAAGATAAAACCTATGTTTTATTCAGCGAACTGAGCTGCGTTCGAATGACATATTCAGGGGACTGAAACGAGTGTATTTATTCACCTTAATGGACCGGCAGTGAGAAAGCACCAGCCTCTCCAGCAGCTGCTTGCTTAAGTGTTTCACCTTAAAATTGACCTCAGACACATGTTGTACGATGAGAACCCTTTCATGCATGAACTGCTGTAAAAAGAGAGTGTTTTTAAGGACATGCAAACGGATGGTCAATTTTCAATTATTCATTTAATTCCATTATTTTAATTAATGTCTTTCCAATGCGGTGTGGTTCTGTCCGCTGTTTCATCAGCTGACATAAAAAAATGATTCGGTTTTGTTTTGTAAGAAAGGCCACATTCATATCTCCATTTGATAAGATCCGTCCTGCTACATGTTGGATTTCCAGGTCTGGAGGCAGATGTTCCAGACATGGAGGGAGGTTTTAACTGCTAGGTACAGATAAATACGCAGATTACCAGACTTAAAGCCAGACGAGGACTTGGAGCCGATTACAGTTCAACAACGGATGTATGTTTCGCTTTAATTATTGTAATTAAATGAAAGCAAAACCTCCACCGGAGGCATTAACTACCAGATGACGTTCTTCTGTGCACCTATGTAAAATTACAAAAACAAATTAAAAAACAAATTTCTTTCACCGGAAAAACTATGATTATTTCAGCCATGATTAGTGAGGCAAAGAAATTCTATTCTATTCTATTCTATCAGCGAAGATCTCTGGTCAAACAAGTGACATGTTTGAAATGAAATCCCTTTCTCTTAAGGAAGTTATGTTATTGGGAAGTACAATCTGCTGCTTGGCCACTAGATGTCCTTTAAGTCAGAACTAAGATTCCAAGTGCAACAACTTCCAACCGAGCAGCCAGTTCACACTGAGGCACCAAGCTGCAACTGCTCATTGAGACCTCATGTAAACTACTTTCGTTTCCACAGCAACAGGTGTGTTGCCGTGTGCCGTAAAGGGGAACAGTACTTATTGGTGAATTTCAGCAATACATGCTCTGGCATTTCTCTTGGTGATTTACCACAGCATTTCGAACTTCTAACGTGAAGACCCTATTGTGCTTCCAAAGGATTCATCAGCACGTCCGTTCTTGTCCTCTGTTCAAATGATGGCATTTGTTAGCATTTGGTTTGTTTGTAGACGATACGGCACACAGCCACAGAGCCCCGACCAGCTATGAGGTACAATGGGACCGTTCAGACCGCTGACACCGTTGCTGCAACCGTTCCGTTGCACCTCGAATCTTTGGTCTGGACTGGACATAAAATGGATGATGTCAGAGAGTTATGGCCAGAGTGTGATTACGGTTCCCACCGTAGAGAATGTAAGTTCCCAGCGGCTTCAGCAGACTGAGGCTTTTTCCCGTGTTCTCCCCACACAGACAGTCCAACACGACGTCCACTCCCTCCGGAGAGATCCTGAAACAATCCCAATCACGAGAACTTTCATCTTTCATGTCATCATCTGAACACAGACATTTTCTGAAGTGATGGACTGGGTGGAGGCGGACAACGGCGTTATGTTTATGTCTGTGGGAATGTTTTAAATGAGTGTTTTCTCTAAATCCATCAGTGACTGCCAGACTGCAGGCTCTGTTAAATCACACCTTCATAAACGTGATCCTGTGCACTTTAATGGAAGATGTGGAGCTTTTCTTGGCCTGCAGCTACTTCATCAATCTTAGTGGTGTTTCACAACATCCTTATGGCATTTAGGATGGAAATTAGCTAATTTGTAGCCAAATTAGCAATGATGGTGCACTGTCCCTTGTAAATAACTGAAAATCTTTCTATGCTTGTCCTATCATTGTTAGAGAAAGGCATACACAATTTTATTGTACTAATGACAAATACAAGAATTCTGTTTCTTCATCTGCCGACAAGTAAAGAGAAATGTATCGATGTAAAAGAATGAAAAGTATGTAACTCTTAAGTCTTTTCTTTCTGCTCTGTGGAACGAGACACCTGCTCGGATAAACTGCTTGGAGGTCTTGTGATTCCCTTCTTTTCCTTTTGTAAAGAGACTCGTTTAATTGTACTTTAATCTTGATCCTGAGAAGAATGTGCGGGTAAAAAAGGGGGGATGAAAGGCAAATTAATCCCACGACTGCTGGTGAAGTGTAGGTGGGAAAGGAGCATGAACACATTAAATGCGTAGGAACTGGGATTTTTCATGACGTGCATCAAATTCGTAACAACAAATGTATAAATTCACTGTTCCCTCAGTAATCAGAAGGTAAGATGAAAAGTTTATAGCATGATTGTTGCAAAGAAACGTCCGCTGTATCAGAGCCTAATTGGCTCAGTCGTTCCACTTTGCGAGTGTGGACCTCCGTCTGCAGCTAAAGATGGTTGCCATGGGGACGGCGGCCACACACAACCATCTCAAACAGGTAACTGCACCCTTGCATACTAAGGTGGTTTGACCAACTCCCTCAATGGGAAAGTGATTAGCAGCGATCAGCGGAGACTCAACTTACTTTTTCACTTCTTGTACATAATCAACATTTCGGTCAAAGAGGTGAGTCACCGAGTCTTTGATGGATGTGTGTTTGAAGCACGACGCCACTCCAAACACGGTGACATTGGGCAGAGTGGAGCAGAGCTGAGCCACAGCCTGACCCTGAAAATGACAAACACAACAACACAAAGAGAATCCACATCCCGCGTCGTAAAGAAGATTCTCATTTCAATATCCGCACCTCTGTACCATCTCATGTACATTGTGTATTGCAAGTTGGCTTGTTAAACCAGTAAACGCTGCATGTTATGTTATGCTACTATTTATCTCTACTACATTTTTTTTCTTAATCCTGTAAAATTCCTCCGTGGGACAAGAAAGGTTCATCTTATCTTATGTGACGTTGAAGAAAATTTTATTTTATTTTTGCTTTTATTTTTATTCTCGAGGTGTTAAATATCTTTAAATAAGTTAAATAAGTGCCAGAATTAAAAAATAGTGTTTGTGTGTTCTACACTGCAATTTTCCCATCAGGGACGAATAAAGCAAGTAGTTATTTATGTATTTATTATTATTATTATTATAGATATATTGTGTTGTAAATCATATATTTTTATGTATTTTGTATTTAGCTTATTTCTGTGTATCCTATCTTATTTTCTTTATCTCACTCTTAACTCTTTTACCTGTATTGTGCTGCACACAATCCCCTAGTACTTTGAAAAACAACAATAAAGTAATTCTGATTCTGATTAAATGAACCAGGAGCCTGTTTTGAAAAGGTCACGAGAGGAAATGAACTTACGACACTGCCTCCAGCTGAGTGGACCAGCACCGACATTCCCTCTCGCAGGTTGGCGACCTCAAAGAGCATCATGTAAGCCACGACAAAGTTCAGAGCGAATCCTGCGGCCTCTGTGAACGACATTTCCTCTGGCAGCTTGTAGACAAACTCTGCTGGTGTGCAAACCACCTCTGCCCAGGCGCTGTAGTTCACAAAGGCCATAACTCTGTCTCCTATCTGAAAGAAACATGATGCACGCAGGCGAGGAGGCACAGATCAGCATCATCTCATCGTGACGCAGTTCTTCACGTTCTGACATGTTCTTCATTGATGTAATGAGGCTGACCTCAAACCCTGTTGTGTTCTCGCCCAGGGACTCCACAATTCCAGAACATTCAAATCCAGGTACAAGTGGAGGTTTAGGAGGGTTTTCAATGGTCCCCTGACGAACCATCACATCCAGGAAATTCAAACCACTGAAATAGAGAATCAACAAAAGCTGCTAACATTTCGTGTTTTGACAGAAATAAAGCAGACCTGCATTTATTGAATGCAAATGCAAAGGTTGGTGCAATAAAAAGTAATAAAAAAAATTAAAGAAATGAAAAAAAGGAATAAAATAAAATAAAAAATGCCACAGTGATGTAATAGAACACATTTGGAAAGAAAAAATAATAATACAAAACCTATGAAACAAAAACACATTTACATTAATGCTCTGAGAAGATAGTGATTGTGTGATTAGAGTTGAACTGTCAGGTTATAGATAGAAGGCAGTTTCTATGGTCCATGGCTTTGTTGTTTGTTTGCTTGTTGGTTTTAACAATCATCTATTGTTTTTTTCCATGGAAAAGTCGATAAACATTTTCTTTCCAAACCTGCAGCTTGTAACTGAATATGTTCAGGCAGAAGAGATTTACAGGAGTGCTATTTATTCCGTAATCAGCAATGAGTCATAGGTTTTCCTCTGTGTATACAGAGGCCAAACTCAGTCTCTGCTGGCACAGCAACCTTATCTTATTTCAACAAAAATCAGCCATCTCAGTTCATCCATTCCCCGATTCACAGGTCTGCCAGCAGACAGCCTCCAGCAACAACAGGACAGAGGCTTAGCTCCATCATTAGATGGATTTTCTGGAGTGGAAAAGGACAAAATGCAACAGTTGTCTCCTACAAAACATCCATCTGCAGGGAATGACTGTGGAGCAGACACCAGAGGAGACCCCCCACACACACACACACAAACACACACACACACACACACACACACACACACACACACACACACACACACACACACACACACACACCAGCTAGAGAAACATCAACTTATATCGGGTTGTTTCT
>CAAKHB010005564.1:44001-61416 GCA_901007665.1 Aeoliscus strigatus | reverse complement strand
CCCCCCCCCACACACACACACACACACACACACACACACACACACACACACACACACACACACACACACACACACACACACACACACACACCTTACCAGGCTTTGACGCGGATCTTCACCTCACCATGCTCAGGTTCGGGCATGGGCTTCTTGGTGACTCGGAGTTTGTTCAGCCCTCCGAACCCTGACAGCACCACCGCTCTCATCTCTTTGCCATCACCGGCCGATTCCACGTTTGCGATTTTCTGCCCCACGTTTGTGTCGATCATGAAGTCAGTTTCCTCCGTCATCTCTGCTCCTTCTGCAGCCATGTCGGAGATCATCCTCCTCCTCCTCCTCCTCAGCAGCTCTGCGCCTCCTCTCACTGAAGCCTGTTGCACCTTCTGGTCACTCACTCTCAGACCTGCCTCTTTCAGTACTCCTGCTTCCAGTCCTCCTGCTTCGACGATTCACACCAAGTTTCTGACATTTTCTACTCTATAATTGGTCCATTTTGCCCATTTTCATTCTGCAGTGTCAAGCGCGCCATCTGTCGGTGAGATGTGCACAAACGTTTAAAACCCATTTATGCGCCTCATGATGAAAGAAACCTTCAACAAGTGTGATGCCTTCAGGTGCGTCTGGAAATCTGACAACTTCATTGTACTTGTCGCTGGGACCCGTATCAGAAAACAAGTTTAGTGAAAATTCTGAGTTTGTTGTTCCTCATCTCAGGTGTTACTAATGAACTTTAATTTAAACGACGCCCTCTTAAAATAATAGCCTGTCATATTTTCATTTTTACAGAAAAAAACGAACCAAATCGTCATGAAGAAAAAAACACAACAATGGAAAAAAATGGCATAGGCCAATAAGGTGACGATATGGAAAATGTTTTTAATGACTGTCAGTTTATATGCAAATACAATTGAAAACTCTCTGGGAATGCAGTTGTGAATAAGTGAGTCACATCTGAGCACACATTAACGACTAACATTATTTAGCTAGTTATTCAGTCATAGTACATAATCCGACGCATACACAAACAGAAATAGTAATAAACAGAAAAAAATGTGTATCTAAGGACTAAAAACGCTCAGAGAGGCAAAATGCTCATATATGCCTGAACTTCACTCATTCTATGCACACTTTTATGTATATGAAAACGTATATGATACAACTTTGACTGACCAGTGTGTGAGTTAATAATAATCATTGATTTGGATTTGCTATTTCAGTTAAATAAACATGGTATAAGCATTTAATTCAGTGAAAATGCAGAAATTGATAGAATTTGTTGTGGCAGTTGCACCAGCGCCCTCTGCTGGACTCTTACATGCAACCCAACTCATCTCCAGGCAGATTGATGCGCTGCAGTTACTTGACCACTATCTGTCAGTGATTATATGCAACAAGAACATTTGTCGTCAGTGCAGCTTATTCAGTGCGCAGACTCTTACTGTAATAAATATATTTAATCAATTAGCATAAAGAAAAGGCGTAAAAGAACAAGTCAACAAGCCAGTGCGTTTTAATGTAAGTTGAATTTCTAGTACATAGTTTTTAGTTCTTAGCAGCTCATTTGGATTTAATCAGCCCCAACAATTTCACATATATTTTGCTCATTCTGTCATGTAACACTCTGCAAACATCCTGTTTAAAACAAAGACAGCTCATCTGCAGGACTGCTTTATCAATACACCATGTCCTTCATCATCAACCCTGAGAAGATAAACAGACAAGATGTAATGTGACATTAATCAAGTCACTTTGTGCATTTTGCAGTGATTTTATAAATATATATGGACGATTAAATGTGAGTGTGATAGATATGTGTTCCTCTGCAGGTCCACCACTGATAGCGTCGGATTGAAAACTGTACATCATAGACAGGTGGACCACAACAAACACTTAGGTTCTTGTACTAATGTTTTGGAATATCGGTGAATATTCGCAATCCATGCATTCCTTCAATTTCATCCTTGAGTGCCTGTAGAGGACAAAAGGACTCATTAAATTCAAAGGTCAAAACATTTCTGTTATTGTAAAATATCTTCAATTAATTAAAACATGTCAAGCACTGTCAATGTAGATTACTTAGTCAGAGCAATATGCAACACCTCCCTGTGACATGTGTTAATGTTTAAAAATTAAATGGTCACCTGGTTTACTAACTGGTGCTGCTGAACAGTCCGTTTCCCTATGAACTCCGCGGACTCAATGTGAATCTCGTACATGGCCCCACAACCACCTGCACACAGCACAAGGTCGCACAGACACAAGTCAGTTAGAGAGGAAAGGAGATGAAGATGATGAAACAGTGAGCACAGAAATAAATGTCATTGTTATTTTGTGATTTACATTCAGTGCCAGCATATACAGTACTTCTTGTACATATTTTTGAGTTAAAAAAATGTATGTAGACGAACTAGACAATATGTAAATGAAACTTTCTTTCGTTTCGGTATGTGTTATGTTCTCACAAAAAGGAATCAATCAATAAAAAGTAAAGTACTTCAAATTCAGCAATCCAGCAAATAGGATTAGTTTCTTACATTTAAAGTCAGCCACCCGATTCCAATTTACTATCCAATTAACAAAACTGTGCCAACTAGGTGTTATAAGTCAAACCCAAAACAGTTCAAACGTCATATTGTCACTTAAGAGAAAAATATGTCAATGGACGAAAGATGAGCTTCACATTTCTGCTTAAAGCTGTTGTATTTACTACTTGTGCAACCAGAACTTCGACGCAGCCATGGCTCCTCGTTTACCCGATATATCCACAACTTTGAGAGCTGAGGCCAGCGGGAATTTCTCCTTCAGTATCTTAGCGATGTGGACCTCACCGTCTGTCTGCGTGGACAAACATCTCCTCACCCGGCCGCACACAACAACCTTAAGGAGGCAAGGAGACGAAGAGTTAGCTAACTGTTATCAGCTAGCGTCAAACTGTCGCCCTCCATCGAAATGTTACCGGATTACTGTGAAGATGCCGCAGAACGGAAACAACAGTACCAGTCCCTTTAATAGCCAACATTGTTAAAAAAGAAAAAAAGTTATTGGCGTGGTTTTATTATTCTTGTGACGTTATGAAACTACACTTTCACGGGATCTCGCGTCCTTCTCGACACTGTCTCATCAATATGACGTCAAACATCCGGGTACTCCACAGACCCTTGTTTTTAGCTCGGCTGTATGCTACACCTGCTGACATGAAAGGATTTTAAAATGGATTTGGTGTTTGGCGTATTGGTTAAAATTAAGAGTTAACGCTCTGTCAGCAGCAGCAGAAAGTACTTTTTTTTTACTGTTTACTGCAGCACTATGCTGTAAAGCTACATAAAACATACAAAAGACAAGATAAACTGATAAATAATAATACAGCTTTGAAGGACTCCTTCTGAAAGGGAACTTTAATGACACAATTAAAATATGTAATTAATCATAAAGAATGTAACTTGAGCATGAATAATGTGAACAAGGTTGTAGTATAACATAGTATCGTAATATATAGAGATTATAAACACTATTCGAATAGTGAGTAATGTTTTTTTCAAACCAATGGGGAGATATTGCACTAAAACAAATGCACACTAGGAATATCATGTGCAATATTTACAGTAGTTAATTTTATGCTAGTGCTAGGCTCACATCTAATTTTGTTTATATACATACTGTATATAATAATAATAATAATATAACAACAACAACAATAATAACAATATTGTTGTTGTTGTTATACTATTTTTGATATTGTATTATGTATATTTTGTTTATTCACCATGCTGAGGACTGTAGCACCACATGCATTTTGCTCCAAATCTGTTCTACATATTTTTATTTATTTGTATTCATTACATCACAATGCAGAGGTTTGCGCTCCTAATTATTAAATCTATGTGCTAAAACATTCCTGATGTGAAACTGTTTGTTTTATAAATGTCCATCAAAAAGAGAAATTTATGACAATGTGCCACTTGAAAAGGAGGTGACAATTAAACCTCAGTGGTTCAGTACTATCAGTCTGGACAACAAACCCAGGGGACAATAGAGCACCCCCGCTTCTTTTTAAAGGTTAAAATTAACATGTTGATGGCAGCTACAGGTCTGAAGGAGAAGCTTATCTCTCCCCACAGGCTGTGGATCCCTACATTAATGTGGAAAGAAAAGCAATTAGTCTCTGTTGACAGTGAGCTCTTTCATCTTTTCAGCTGAGGCCGAAGCTTGTTTGTGTAGTGGGAGTTATGGTCACGACACAAAGCCCAGCAGCCATCAAGGAAACCGTCCAGTATCACGAATCCTCCCTTCATTGTCACAGCTGTTGACGTCAGTGTCCTTTAAAGTCCTGATGTTGCAGAGTGTGTGTTAACAGTGTTCAGGTGCAGAGATGGACAGAGCTGCTTTCTCTGTGCTCGCCTTAATGATTCTCCTCCTGAGCTGGACTTGCTCTGCTGAGACCGACCAGGAGGCTCTCTCCTGCCCAGAACACCAAGAGGGATTTGACGGCTCCTGCTATGAGCTTGTCACTCTGCAGCGACCCTTTCTCGCTGCCCAGGGATGGTGTGAGCGAGGTGGCGGTCATATCGCTTTCATTCTGAACGATGAAACGCAGCAGTTTCTACAGAAACACCTGGAGCCAGACAAGGACTGGTGGCTCGGCCTGGCACCTGCCTCACCGAACCTAACACTGGACTCTGCTGCCACCGAGGGTGAGAGGTCACATGCTCCTTGTTTTTACATATTTTTTATCTTCATAAAAGCCATGTAGTGTGCCTGAAAGATACATAATTATATACGATATATCTTGCCCCAAGAGAATATGAAAGAGATTATCTTCCTGTTATCTCCTAAAGCAGGCTGTGTTTGTGAATAGAAGTTTGGTTGGAGAGCTTTGGCTATCTCTGTCAAGCAGCATGTACAACAACACATATTTCTCATTCAAGTGTCAAACAGCCTGTATTGTCCTATCTTATTGTTTTATGTCCAGTCCTTAAATGGCATCTTTGACAACCAGTAAAAGACTCAAACGTCCTCGTCTTCAAATGGACAGCGACAACAGCATTTTGCGTGAAACTCGTGTTAAATTGTTATACAAACTGACTGAAGCACTGATTTGTGCTTTAAATCATCCGTAGGGTCTCTTGCGTGGCTGGACGGCTCAGATGTCAGCTACAATAACTGGGTGGACCTGCCAGATGCAGACGCAGCCTGCGGACACGTTCTGAGACACTCAGGCTTCCAGTGGGCAGCCACAGCCAACTGCAGCCAGGAGCTGAACTTCATCTGCCAGTTTGGTATCAGTTCCACACCATCAGCGTGCACTGTTGTGTCTGTGTCATCTGCTGCGTAGATTCGTTTTCCTCACCACTGAGTTCTTTGTTTCTTTCAGATTCTTGGAGATCCATAGCATGTGATGGACAAAATGTCACACTGCAATGTGGTTCTGGCCAAGTTATAGACATCGACGACAGCTTCTATGGCCGAAAAACCATTCACTACTGCCGATCGAAACTCACGGCCACAACTACGTCTGTGCAAGAGGAATGCAGCTGGATAGATGTTGTAGATTCGGTGACAGGTATGGTGAAACATTTATACGTAGTATTCTGACGTGTTTGTGTGTGTGTGTGTGTGTTTGTGTTTCCTGTGCTGTTGGAGATCTTGAAATTATGAAAGCGAGAGAAGTATATATGATTGCTTCTTAGATTGAACCCTTTATTGGATGAGAAACCATTATTCATTCTATACCATTCTATAATAATGATATGATATGATATGATGTGATATATGATTTCTATATTAATCTAATTAACCATTGTATCTGTTGTTATTCTTTGTTGTCAGTCCTCTGACTGTTATCTCTTCAGATTGTTCTATGTGACATTAAGTTATTAAGTTAAATGTTTTTCATGAATAGACCAGATTGACAAGGAAGCATATTTGGTATCTTTATTGACACTGAAAAAAACCCATCATAATCACCAATTGTATCTTTGAAGTCTTTCTCTCTTGAGGTTTATCTAACTATTTTACATTGTGTTTTACTGTATGTTTTATATACAGCATTTTATATTGTGTTCTTTTATTGTACAGAGACCTTGTGTTTATTTTTCAAATAAAATGTATTATGATAATGTAATCATAATAATCACAATCATAATGTCCCCTAATAACTCTCAGTGGTTGAAATTCTGAATTTCTAAGTATCGGAATGAGTGTCCCATAACACTGAAGAATCAGCTGTGTATTTCTGAGATGTGATGACGTTCTGTTTTTTCAGCACGCTGCCGCGGGCTGCAGGCGTGCCACGCTCCGGTGGACCTGAGCTCGTTTGGTGAACCCTGTCCAGTGCTGGGGAGTTACCTGTCTGTGGAGTACCACTGCAAACACGGTCAGACACATAACGTGTTCATTCCAGAGTACAGATTATATCCTCGGCACATTCATCAAGTCTTCCATTCAGTGGCACTGGACAGAAACACAGCCAGTAACAGGCAATCTATTTCATTTATATTTATGATGTACATATATTTGATTTCCTCTCAGGACTCCAGTTATTGATGAGTAAACTGGCAGCCGTCTTTGAAAACGTCACCATCACTGTGAAGTGGCTGCTACACCCTTTTCAGGGAAACCTCACGTGTGCTCTGAAAGCTGGAGATGGACACATCATCGACCCTTACAGCCCAGAAGAGTGAGCATCACACACACACACACACACGCACACACGCACACACGCACACACGCACACACACCATTGTTTGGTATGGAGGACTGAAAAAACACAACAGTAAACCATACATTCAACAACCGAAACAATGCAAAAGGGGTATATATGAAATGTATTCATTAATGATGCAAGAGTATTTATTTATCTCTTTGTTTGTTTGTTTGAATACTGAACATTTTTGTCTTCATTTTATTGTTTGATTAATTATTCAGTTCAGGAAGATGAATGGGAAATGCTGTTTTTGTTTAACTTCGATCCTCCATATTAGAAATCAGTGTGTCAGTTCAGACAGTACAATGATAGATGACTGAGATCTTTCTCAAAAGCTATTATTTGCCTGTCTGACAGGATGGAGAGCACAGTGATACACTCATTCAGCAGTCCGGGGGTTTTCACTGTCACCGTGCAGTGTTCCACCAGCGAGTGGCATGTCACAGCTCAGAGAGACATCACCATTCAGGAGCCTGTCGGGGACTTCTCTGACATCACGTGTTACGGCAGGAACACGTCAGAGAACGGCACCATCTGCAGCGTTCTCCATGGCCAACCTGTTGACATCCAGCTCACTGTCGCAGCCGGTGAGTCTGTCTGATGCTGCAAAATCATTTCAAATAAAATCAGAATAGAAAATTGTGCAACTATCTCTTACTAGGATAGAGGGGTCCAGAATATGTACAAAAAATAACATAAAATAGAAATTAACTTTGGATATATAACACACATACACAACAGACATACAGTATAAAAATAAGAACAATATAGTGTGTGTGTATAGTTGGTAACTGAATGAACATAATATTAACATATACACATTACAGATACATAATAATAATAAACATAACAAATTAGTTACATTACTGTAAATGTACTGTAAATGTTCATCACTACAATCTTTCTGCAAAACACTCTATATGTTTTAATAATATTACTTTCTGGGTCTTTTTTTTTTTTGTCCTGATTTAGTGTGTGAATGAATGATGATGGTGTTTGACAGTTGATGCTGCTGGAAGTTCAGACACTGACACATGAAACATTTGAAACAGTTGAAAACATTCATTCAACATTTAGGAAACTAATCAGATGTCATGAGTTACATTACTTTGATGATGTCATTAAAATAGTACTGTTACACTTCACACAGGGGAAGTTGTGATTGTAAGCAGCTACATTTCTATCACTGGACAAATAAAACCATCGTCATTGTTCTGAACAGGTACAAATGTCACCTACACAATTCACCATGAAGGAGAATTGGTTGGCAACTCATCAGCAGTCAGAGGGCTCGTGCCTCACAACATTACACTGAGTGTCGGTGCACTGGAGCAGCTCAGACGCGGCTGCAACAACCTGACATTAGCTGCCTCCAACATGGTCACGGCCCGCACAGTGTCGGCAGAGCTGCAGCTGTGTCTGCTGGAGCCTGTGGACGGACTGCAGGCCTCCGTCGCAGCAGATGACCGGGAGTGTCCAGACTCCCATGAACTCGTTATTGGTGTTTCACTGGAACGAGGAGCGCCTGCGCAGCTTCTCTTCTCTCTGACCGGAGCCAATGACACCCTGTCAGACACCAGAGAAATAGTCAACGGCAGCCAGCAGCTGTTCACCTTTAGCAGCCCCATCGAAGGTACTCGAAGCTTGAACCACTCAAGTTATTCTAAATGTGCAACTGGTGATGAAAAAAAAATTTTGTCACTGAAAGGACCTTTGAAAGTGAACGTACGAGCCATGAACGCCTTCTCAGCATCTGACGTAGACGTGAACTTGGAGAAAATCCTCCAGACCTGCCAGAGTTACCATGGAAACATGGTATGTACTGATGATACCTGTTCTGATCAGTGTTCCGTGCAATGATCAAACAATTGCTCTCATCGACAGACAGGTGACCTGAGTGCTGACGACTCCAAAGACGTAAACATCAGTGTGACTCCACATTTGATTGATGGCACTCAGAGCGTCTCACTGAGCGTAAATGGAAGTCAAACACTGCTCAGCAGAGGATTCACATTCACATGGAGATGTGGTAAGTGGGACTAAATAACACATAGTAACTTGTGCGGTTGGACAGGACTTATTGACCTTACTTCACTTTTGCCTTTTGTTATATGTTTTAGTTTCGTCATCATATCTCATCCTATCGTTCGTGTCATCTATCATATGTTGTGTTGTGCTATGGTATATTATGTCATCTAATCTTATCTTTTCTCATGTTATCGTAGCTTATGTTATCTTAAGCTATAACTTCATGTCCTGCTTGTTGTGTGTCTGAGTGTCACCTTAACATCCTGTTTCTGTTTCCGTCCACAAAGTCGGACAATGCAAGTGCAGAAACATCACCGGGGAAGAAACACATGTCATAGAAAGGCAGTGCCTGCCGACCCCCTTTGAGTTTGACAAATATACCGTAACCGTGAGCAGAACTGTCTGGTTTCAGAGATGGGTTGAGCTTACGCCTGTGTCCAAGTGCATCACTGTGAAACCAATGGAATTTACTGATGTCACCATCAGGTAACATGAGTTCATTGACAATGAAATAAGGAAATTGTCATTGAAACACATACTCTGTTTAATCTATATATGTATTCCACAAACAAATGATTTTATTCGCTTTTACAAATTTTATTTGTCCAGTTTTTACTGTTTCTAAGGTGACCTGTTTTTTTGTTAAAGGTCCCTTACATTTTGTGTCATTATTATTATTATTATTAGTAGTAGTAAACAACTAATTTCACCAGCTGATCCTTGGAAACCATTCACATGCACAGAATACAGTATTCAGCAACATAAAAGGCAGAAAACAACACATACAAATGCAAACAATAAAATAATAAGATAATACAAAGATAAAAATACATGCCTCAAAAAACCCAAGGCTGCCTAACAAAATGTTTAAAGCAGATAAATAAAATGGCGCAAAATCCCTTGCAGCTGCAGTGGAAACACACAAAGATGAAAGACAATAGTCCAGTTTAAACAGTTTTGATTCTGATTCTTGTTTTCACTTTCATGCAGTTGTGACAGTTGCTCTTCAGTAACAGTGAACGAAGATGTGAGACTGAGGCTGAACTGTGGGACAGCGCAGTGTCCGCCTGTAGTTTGGTTTATTGAGAAACCCAGAGATTTGACAGTAAGTCTGAACAGACATCCCACTTTGGACAGAGATGTAATACGTCAGCCAACTCAAATTACACTCTCGCATCTCTTTCCCCAGAGCAACTCTGACAACTGTAACCCCAAAGCAGGAGGACAACATCTTATAGACAAGCAGGATGGCGACACAGAGTTTGTCGTGCAGAGCCGACGTCTAAAAGTTTCCAGAGACACAATGCGTAACATCACCGTGATTGCTTATGGTGGGTTGTGATGTTATAGATATGAACACTATGATATCAACAGAAATACAGTATGTACATTTACATCTTCGAACAGTGGTGACTTGGTGGTGGATAGAAGATGAATCGAGTCTAGTCTAGTCGACTCTATTCTATGATCAATAGTGTTGCTTGAACCTGAGTCTGATTGCACAAGCACACTGAAGACAAAAAATAAAATGACATAGAAGATATATAATTGTTTTATTTATCAACTTGATATCTAACAGGGACGGAGGAGCTAGGTTTTGCCTCCTTCACTCTACCAATCCCGGGTCCCGATCCAACGGAACCGTCTGCAGGCGTAACTACGGAAACACCTGCAGCTGCTGCTGCCCCCTCATGTAGCATCTCGCCACCATCAGGAACCGTGCTCGATGCTTTTGACATCACCTGCCAGCCAACATCTTTCTGCTCCAGCGGCTGTGTCTATTGCCTGAAAACTGACAAAGGTTCACGTTCACTCTTTTAACTCTGTTTCCGTAGCACTTGTTTGTGTAGAGATGTACAGATTAAAGGTCCGATGGTGTTGTATTGTGCCAACTGTAAAGTCCATCAAGGATTTGCAATTTGTGATGTTGCATGAAGATCCTTTGAAGGACATGACGGAATCAACATTCTCATTTTGTCTTTCAGGTTCACACCTGCGCTGCAGCAATGCAGATGTAGTGAAATCTGTGTTCCTGCCTCTGGGAGATAAAAACAACGACTTCCGTTTGTCCATTGTTGTGACTGTTAAAAACAGATTCCAAGAAACTTCTACGACTGTCCACGCGCAGGTCTGTGTACGTGTGTGATGCTACTAAAAAAACGACATATTTTCCTGGCATAGGAAATTAATGGGATCTGAAGGAAAAAGTTGATTTTTGGACCACTTCTCACTCTACCCCCATTTATGCATTCGGGAAATCCTCGAGGTGGTTTCTCAACTTGTGGTCCCTGGACCCCGACAGGGCCACTCTACAAAGTTTGAGGGACCACTATCTGCAACTACTTCCTCTCACTCTATTCCCATAAACTATATATCTACACGTTTGGTGAATCATCACTATGGCAACAGTTGGTGGTTTCGTCCAGGTGCAGACCCACATTAAAATGACTCAAGCAATTTTCTAGTTGATTTTAAAATTATTCGGGTTTTTTTCTCAGGTGCGACAAAGCAGCTCTGACGCTTCGGTGGAAGATCTTCAGTCTGCGATGGATGAAAGTGTGACTCAGCTGGAGCAGGATGGTCAACTCTCCACTGAGGCTCTGGGACAAATATTCACCTCAGTTTCTGAAGTGCTGAACGCAGAGACGGACGAGGGGCAGAAGGACGCCAGGTCAAAGGTTATAAAAAAACAGAAATGGACTAATTTCACTCTGGTCTGAGTCCATCTTCATTCATTCATCCCTCTCTTTCAGCTGAGAGAACAGATGCTGACCAGAATGAACACGTTTCTCCTCGACTCTCCAACCAACACGAGTCAGGACGTGCAAACGACGGCCAGAGCCGTGGCCGTACTCACACAACGCTCTGATGAGCTCAGTCCCACCGCTCAGGTACGTTTTAAAGTTCTTCCCAAAATCAGGAGCAAATTTCAGGAGAAACGAAATTGCAGAATTTTTTTAATTTGTTTATTTGTTTTTAGACAATACAAGAATTATACAGATACATGTACAATTACGTGTAGAGATTTTCTTGATTTTTGAACTTTTTGATGCTGGACTATTACAAAAAGACACACGAATGCAGATTGATGATATGGCTAAAATGTTTCTACTAGAAGTAGTTAAACAGTTGAAAAGAAAATAAAGAGAGTCTAAGTACTTTGCATGGTGACGTGTTTACATTCATATAACGTGGAGTCACTGCAGGAAGGAATACTGTATGTATCCACATCATGTAATAGGAATATCCGATGAGAAGAAGAAGAAGAAGAAGAAGAAGACGACGACGACAACATGATAATAATAGTAACATAACTAGAAGCAGTAATTTATGAACGCTCTTCAAACAGTCAAAGACATAATTTACATAAAATCAAGATAATAAGTAGCAGAAGTTAAAGAGGTTGAGCTCAGTCCATAAAAACAATAATAAATTCAGGAGCATGGAAATGAATAGTCAAAGGAGGAAAAGGATTTAAAGGAGAAAAAAAAGTCCAAAACAGATCTGTGGCATCACTGTTTTCACCAGCATTTGGATAAAAAAAACACATATGGATCTAAAATGTAATCTCTCTTCTGTTGTCGTCTGCAGGAAGAAGCCAGCGCTCTGCTGCTGGACCTCAGCTCCTCCCTCAACACCATCACTGTCCAGGATGCTGAGGACGATGTAGAAGTTGTCTTCGTTGCCACGCCGATCATCGAGGCAGCCAGTAATATTCTGACTGTTTCATCAAATGTAAGAACACAGATGCCTCTTTTTCCCCTCTGTGCTCTGTGCTGCTCAAACATCTGCTTTGACCTTTGGCAGGAAAAAGTCTCAGATTCTCTTCTCAGTGGGATGAACAACATTCAGAGCGCTCTGCTTCATCAGAAGAAGGTGAACGAAGGTCCCATCATCATTGGTTCAGAGCAGATCAGCGTGTATGTCAACAGGTGAGAGAGCCCATCAATGTGGAGCGCACATGTAAACACAGAGACATGGAAGGTGGTATCGGATGTGGATGTAGATGATTTTATCTGTAAATGGGAAACAAACGCTATATCCAAGTGGGAACAGGTTGAATCAAACCAGAAAAATGGCAATTAAAAATAAAGAAAAAGAGAAATTAGCATCTACTTGATAACTCACTTCAATTAATGCATTCACACAGGTTGTGGGTTACTCTTTACAAAACAAAGGGTCTCAATCTTTGTAACAAAATAAAAATAATAAGATAATCAAACAAACAGCCATTTGCATACAGTCTTTATGAGAAAACAGAAATTTGCATGTGGCAACTCACACCTTTGTTTGTGCCTGTTGACGGAATAAGAGGGTGTCAAAGACCAAAAGGGAGGGTTTATACAGTATATGGATATAGGTGGTGTGCTTTGGTAGAAACAATGTAGTAGGACGGGGTTTGTGAACTTGGGATTTAACACTGACAGATAAAGAGGAACATGACAACATTTTATTCTGCTCTCAGAGTTTCTCCAGAAACAATGCAAGCGCAGGACATAAACGTGAACAGGAACAGCTCGTCCACATTTTCTTTTCCGCCACTGCCGGCTGACGTCCTCCCTCCAAATGAGCCCGTAGATGTGAGAGTGAGTGTACATGCAGATATTTTTAATAAGATACCGGTTCAGACCTTTATACACTATGATCACTTACAGTATACTTTTAAAGTGCACAAACTCTGCTGCATATAGTCTGTGTTAAATATCAGCTCCAGTTTGCACATCTGTAAATACTTACACTACCGTTCAAAAGTTTGGGGTCATCCAGACAATTCCAGTTTTGTAGCTTCTCTAATCAACAGTTTTCCTGTGTGCAAACATAATTGCGCAAATGTTTTCTAATCACCATTCACCTTTTGACATGATTAGCTAACAAAATGTAGCACTAGAACACAAGAAAGATGGTTGGTGAAAATGGCCTCTGTAGGTGTACGTAGATATTCCATTAAAATCAGCTCTTCCCAGGTAGAATAGTCATTTACCACATGTCTAGACGAGTCTAATTAATTCAATGTTTAATTTAATGGGAAAAAAAGCTTTTCTTTCAAAAAGAAGGACATTTCTAAGTCACCCCAAACTTTTGAACGGTAGTGTATAATGTTATTTAGAATATTAGTTAGACTGTATAACTTAGTAGTTTGGGGTTTTATTATTATGTATTATTTATTTGATTTGATTATTTTATGTTTAATTTTCTTTTTATTTCTTCTTATTTAGCTTCATTTGTTTTGTGTTGTGTGGTCAACTGCTCTCTGTGCCTTTGAATGCCTCCCCTGGGGATGAATCAACATTTTTTACTTGAACAGAATTAGGAACAAATATTGTTCGTTGTATATCCTTTACATTTAACATCTGAGCAAACCACTGCACAGAACTGACAGAGCACGTAATGTCACATCTGCTGAACATGTCACAGATGATGAGTTTTGAGAGGAATCCATATTCCTGGAAGGAGGACAACATCACAGGGACTGTGGGATCGGTTACTCTGACCAGAGTCAACGGTTCTATCATACCTGTTCACAACCTGTCTGACGAGATCGAGGTATTATCAACTTTACAGATGTTATATTAGAAATGATGAAATCTGCAGGTTCTGGGGACTGATTTGTGTGTGAATCACCTCAGATTCTCCTCCCCAGGCCGGACGTCGAGCAGGAGAACAGCACCATTGTGGATCTGGCCAATTTTAGCACAATAATAATCAACGTTCCCTCGCCTGATGTTACACTGGTGATAAAGCTGGAACCTTCTGAAGACATTTCTCTCAGGTTGTTGCTTGGATACAAGGAATATCCGAGTGATGAGAATTACCTGGCCAACACTCAGATTCCTCATGAGGATTCAAAAGAAGGTATTAAAGTTAATAGTTAAAAGCTAAATATAAATCATGTACATAGTTGTTTACTATTACTCAATAACATCAGTTATCATGAGATAAATAAGACATAATTCTAAGTGGAATTTTGACCATGATAATAATGATTGTTATTATTACAAATAGTAATAATAATAGTAAAATAGTAGTAGTGTTAAAAAACTGATTATTAGTTTCATGCATCACATGCAGCTCAAAGTGCTTGAGAAGAAAATTTGAGAAGATTTTAAGAAATTTGAAAGAAAAACCAAATACTAAAAAAACAAACAAAAAAAACTTAATACAGGAAAATGTACACAACTATAAATGGATTTTTTTTAAAAAACTTGAATCTGTGTTTATGGTTTGCCCTGTGTATTCTGACACAGAGGAACAATATACCTGGGTTCTTGGTCCCAACGACAGAGAAGGAACCACTGGTGTTCACTTCTTGGTTATGAAGCCTGTTGTTGAGCCTGGGGTCAAATCCATCAACGCCACTGTCAATGTTGTAACCATCGCTGCCCAGTGCAAGTACTGGAACGAGCACGACTCTTCTTGGAGTGAGAATGGCTGCAGGGTGAGTGAGAGCAAACTCAACAAGTTGCATCAGTACATGGATAAAATGAAACGTTTTCCTCCAGGTTGGTCCACTCACCACTCCGCTGGTCACTCAGTGCCTCTGCAACCACTTGACCTTCTTTGGGAGCTCTTTCTTCGTCATGCCAAACCTGGTGGACGTGTCACGCACAGCAGAGCTTTTTGCCACTTTTGCCAACAATCCCGTGGTGGTTTGTTTTGTGGGGGCCATCTTTGTTGTTTACCTCCTTGTGGTGTTGTGGGCACGCAGAAAAGACATTCTGGACTCAACTAAGGTGAATCTGAAACCTTGTAAACAGCATTTGTCATATATTGTTATGAACTGCTGTTTTTAGCTCTGACATGTACAACCAGTGCTCTGTTATTATTATTATTGAATACATTATTTTTGTTGAATAAATTCTCGTCACATTTTAGGTGAAGATAACTGTGCTGGAGGACAACGACCCGTTGGCTGAGTATTTCTACATGTTGACCGTCAGCACAGGACACCGACATGGTGCATCCACATCCTCTCAGGTCAGCTCAGAGGCTGCTGGCAGCTTCTCTCTGGTCAGGATAAATTCATGACCAGTGTAATGTTTCAGGTGACGGTGACTCTGCTGGGCACAGAGGGCGAAAGTGAGCCGCACCACCTGACTGACCCGGAGAAGAATGTGTTTGAAAGGGGCGAGGAAGACATGTTCCTCCTCACCACGCACTTTTCCCTGGGAGAGCTGCAGAGCATCAGGCTGTGGCATGACAACTCGGGCGCACATCCTGCATGGTAGTTGGTGGTGGCTTTGAAATGTATAAATGTTTAATATGGTGCTACAACAGCAAATCATCAACCCCAGAATATTACCATCTGTTACTGCTACTGCTGCAACTGCTACTATGCTAGAGTATTTTTTTAATCTTCTTACAGTTGCTTGTATGAAAAGTGCTGTCTCAGTAAAAAATGTCATCGACTAAACAACATGCAGGTATGTCAGCAAAGTAACGGTCCAAGATGTGGACAGTGGTCACAAGTGGCACTTCCTCTGTAACTCCTGGCTCGCCGTAGATGTAGGAGAGTGCACGCTGGACAAGGTGTTTCCTGTCGCCACGGATGAGGACCTGAAGAGATTCAGGTGAGCACAGCTAAGTGTTTGTTGATGATATGTCGGTCGTAGCATTCGATTAACCTTCACGCATCTTTCCAGTAATCTGTTCTTCATGAAGACAGCCAAGGATTTCCGTGACGGCCACATCTGGTTCTCCGTCATCAGCCGCCCCCCCTGCAGCACCTTCACCCGGGTGCAGCGGGTGTCCTGCTGTTTCTCTCTGCTGCTGTGCACCATGCTCACCAGCATCATGTTTTGGGGAGTCCCCACTGATCCCTCTGAGCAGACCATGGATCTGGGTATGATGTAACTCTTCACTGTTTCATGGACGTACACAAAGGCGTCCTTGAATTGAAAAAAGAAAATGAAGTCTCACTAGAGCTGAAGAACAAATAAATCACATGTTTGAAATTGCATCAGTGTGCTTTGCGGGTCACATTGAGTTCATCTGGCTACAGGTCTGGACCGTACTGCATATTGTATCATATTATATCGCATCACATCGCATCATAACGTAATGTATCATATGACGTTGTATCATGTCGTATCATATAGTATCATGTAGCATCACATCATATCTTACCTAGTAAGATATAGTATCTATATGCTGAATTGCATCAAACCATATCATGTCACACATACCATACCGGACCATACAGTACCATGCTGTATCATATTTTATCAGATCGTATCGTATCACACTGAGTAGTTGAAGCCAGGTTGAGACAGGAAGTGGAGATTTGTGAACAGCAGTATGGTTTCATGCCTAGAAAGAGCACCACAGATGCAATATTTGCACTGAGGATGCTGATGGAGAAGTACAGAGAAGGTAGGAAGGAGCTGCATTGTGTTTTTGTAGATTTAGAGAAGGCATATGACAGGGTGCCAAGAGAGGAATTGTGGTTTTGTATGAGGAAGTCAGGAGTGTCAGAGAAGTATGTTGGCTTGGTGCAGGACATGTATGAAGGTAGTAGAACAGTGGTGAGGTGTGCTGTTGGAAGGACAGAAGACTTCAAGGTAGAGGTAGGACTGCATCAAGGATCGGCCCTGAGCCCCTTCTTGTTTGCTTTGGTTATGGATAGGTTGACAGATGAGGTCAGACAGGAGTCTCCCTGGACTATGATGTTTGCAGATGACATTGTG
>CAAKHB010005564.1:0-34245 GCA_901007665.1 Aeoliscus strigatus | reverse complement strand
GAGTATACACTGTGGTGGAGCCAGCCTCCACTTCCGTAGAGACTATCCAGGCAGCACTTCATTGTACGTTTACACTAAGAATTATGGCAAAAGCAGTAAAAAAGTGTTTAACCACATAAAAGCATACTTCTGGTGAACTGCATGTAGAATTTCATAATAAAAGCCGTCATATTCATGCCATATTCAAATCAGCTCATGAGCAGCTCATGAGCAGCTCATGAAAAAATAAAAGCCACCTCATGTCATATCTGAGCAGTGCTATTCCTTTTCTATTCAGTTAGATCGTAGAGCACCTCAGGGTGTGTGTGTGTGTGTGTGTGTTAGAAAATTTGTTTATATAAACATACAAATACAATAATAATCAAGTTGGTTAAAAACTTCATTTCTGCAAAAAAATCTTTGGATGCGGTTTGCACTGTCGCCTCATAGCAAGAAGGTCCCCTGTTCGATTCCTGGCCTGGGATATTTCTGTGTGAAGTTTTCATGCTCTCCCTGTGTCTGTGCGGGTTCTCTCCGGGTACTCTTCCTACCAGCTCCAAAAGCATGCTGTGGTTAAATTGGTCACTTTAATTTGCCCGTAGGTGTGAATGTGAGTGTGAATGGTTGCCTGTCCTTCATGTGGGCCTCGTCCAGGTTGTACCCAGATATTCACATGTTGACTGCTGGGATCAGCTCCAGCACAACCGCGACCTGTAACCGGCGCAAACAGGAGAAGTGGAACGAATGAATGAATTGTTGGATGCCATGCGAGCAGTTACCGGTTTTGACGTATATACATTGTTCAGTATCTTCCCAGAAATTCACAGAATCGTAAAAATGGAAAAATAAATGCGTGGTTAAAAAAGTGGTTTTGTCATTAGTTCCAACATATGTGTTGGACAGATATTCATAATCATGTATCTTGAAATGAATCCCTCTCGCTTTAGTTGACATGCAGATTGGAAATGATATATACATATACTGTATGTCTTGATATATTTTCACAGATTTTCAACTGACGTCTCAGGTTTACATATTGCGTCACCGGAGTGGGCGTGGCCCCGGTGAGAGGGGTCGTCTGTGGAACCAAACCAAGAGGAGGCGGACCGACCGAGCAGACCGTGAAGAGTGACTGACTGCAGGGGCGGCGGCGGGAAGTACAGGCTCAAGAGTGAAGGGTCCGATCTGACAGTTTCTGAGTCGGAAACCGAAAGAAACGTCACGTCACTTTGAGTCTTCTGACCTGAAGGTGTCCGCTTTCCGGTGTGAGGGACTTTGCGATGCCCTCTGACTTCACCTCACTGTTCAGCGGGGAGCTCGACCTGAATCCTCCCAGAGCCTTGTACTCGAAAGGTAGCACACAAACTGTCTCTCTGTGTTTTTACTCACCTATGAAACGCCTGCTGTCACATGCCTGATGATAAAAATGGACACAGATCGAGTCCATCGATGTTTGTACTTGAGCTTTGTTTTCGTGTGCCGGAGGTGAAGGTTTTCTCCAGTGAAGCCTTCGCCAGTTTAACCGACTCCGGTCAGACCAGTTTACGTGTTGTTCCTGTTGCCAGTTGAAAAAGTAGTTTGAAGGGGCATCAAGTGCCCCCTTGTAGTAACATCTTGCTCCGAATGGGGGCGTCACAGGGGCTGAAGACTTAACTGCTGTCAGAAGAATGAGTGTTAGATTAGCGTGCTAGTGCTAGGTAGGCAAATAATGTTAGAAATTAAAGTATAATAAAGTATTAAGTATATGTAATAATACAAATACACACACAATTCTACAAAACGTACTGACTTTGGGGGTGTAGTAAAACATTTAAAGGGCATAAAAGACAGAATATTAAAAGTCTATAGATAATCTATAGACTTATTCACAAATCACAAAAACAATAATGTAAATGCGCTGTCCTATAAATTCTTTGCACCTAGCAACTTAATGTTTGTATACGTGTCCATTTGTACAAGCAATTGGGTGGAAAACCCATAAAATAAAATGTGTATGTATCGCTTCAGGTAATACTCTCAGTTTGAAGCTAATTGTTAAGTAGTTGTCAGCGTCACATCAGGCCTGTTTATTTATAGATAGATATTGTGTGGACAGTCTTTTTTTTTGTCTTTTTTCAAATAAAATGAAGCAGGTTAGTGTCGACCAATGAGTAATTTACGAACTGGCCCGGAATTACACAATGGCCTAGTATTTCACAATCATCTGTCTTCATGAAGGTGAGTTGAGTAGGTAAAGCCGTCACAGCACCAGACTGGTGGATTTGTCATTTATTTGTCAGCACCGACTAGCAATCCCCTGCAGCTAGTGAGAGAGACGACTAATGAGAGACTAAATGTACAGATTCTGGGAAAATTATGTGTGTAATTGTGTCATCAGAAATTGAATTCTGACACATTATGAGGATTTGTGCATGTCTGATTTAGTAAGCAAGAAGGACTTTGTTGTAATCAGTCAGGATGTCTTGTTGATGGTTAAGGGTTTTGAGTCATGAAATATCTTCCAACCAGTTTGACATCAAAGGTAAAAATGTGATTGTGCTCCCATAAATTATGTCAGCCTATCCTGATAATAGTAGAACACCAGGTTAAAGCAGTTTTCTCCATATTGACACTCAACCAAAGCCTGGTAAATCATTAATACGCTGGCGGCTCTGTGTGTAAACCTTGGCTTAAATAGCACTATTAATATTGACTCTGCTGTGTTACGCACACTGAGGGCATGTGCTTAATACACCTGATTGCCTTAAAAGCTTGTTGATATCTGGCGATGAAAATAGGAAAAGGTCAGCGGGGTGTGTCCATCCTGAAACATACATATAAATATAAGTGTGACTGATCAGAGTTGACATGATAAACTCCTGATCAGGAGATCAGTGTAAACGTAGGTGGCACAGAAAAAGCTGTTTGGTGATTGTTATCTCCTCAGCCGTGTAAGATGAACTCAAACCTGTTCTACAACGTAGGAAATCCTTTTATGCTGTTATAGGTTTGAATCTATCTATCTATACTATGCTCTGTTTTAACTCTCACAGGTCTCAGGCGGTAAATTTTTTTTTGAAACATTGATGTTGTGCATTTATAAACACAGTGGAATATGGAATAAGAAGCAGTCTTATTCCAGCAGTATTATTATTTGGTCTGAAGTTCATCCTGTTGAATGTCAGTGTTCAACTGAATGTGAAGCAACATTTCGAAAAAAATCCAAGAAAGAATTTAGGGAATTTGTAGTGTGTTCCAATTGTTTTCCTAGGTCCCTCTCCAAGCAAGCCAACCTTGGATATCTGACGTGTAACTCGGCCGAACCCCATTTTCAGAACCCAATATGGCGGCATGCAGTATCATCTGTCACTATAAACTTATAATGTTTTTGTATTGTATTAAATCGTTGTGATGACTTGTACACAGCTGTTTTATTTGTTGTCAGTGGGAATGTTGTCACAGTGTATTTGTACACGGAAATACCACAGAATGTTTTGGTTAACAACTAACAACTATTACTATGTTGTGATGAAAGTGGAACGCAAACAACTTGGTCTTCACCTGGAGAAATGACTTCGCAACATGAATGACAACCTTGGACGTCCATTACAACTGGAACAAAGTACACCCAGACCGTTACTTTCTTGACCTATAAAATCTTTTGGAACTTCTGGTTCTCATGTTGCGTGGAGATTAATTCGAAAGTAAAAGCTCATCACCTTACTGTCATTTACAAAGCTCATTTTCACCTCCTGATATACAGAACAGTGATATCTCAGCACTTATTGATGATGTAATCTCATGTCATCTCAAACCCATGATCAGCAAAGATTAGTGTCCAAACAAATATACATTTGTTGATGCAACATACTCAAGGAAGTGGTGTGTGTTCACCTCCTAACCTTCTTTTGAATCCCACTAAATGAATCATTAACAGTAAACAAACCACAGTAAAAAAGGCAAATCTGGCTCAGGTCAAAATATCACCTCTGGTATTTACTGCTTACATGTGACTTTGTTTCAGCTGGTCAATGTGTAAGTGCTTTGACCTACGAAGTTTCAGCACCTCAATCTTATAGTGAAATGTCCATTTTCTCATTGTTTTTGTTTGTTATCTGTCAAGACAATTACGATCCAACTCAATTAGAATAGTTACCCAGCTTATGTCTGGATGACCTGACAACAGTTAGTAATGGGATCTTTGGACAAGTTGACAAATTTATAAGCATCCAGTTCTTCCTTCCTGGAGACGCTTCCTTTTTTTTTTTTCCCATTTTTGTGATTGTTGTTTTCCACCTCCAAGTGTTTTTATATGATTTGAATCACATTATCTGCTGTTGAATGGAATTTATTTTTCAAAAATGTTGCTACGGTAGACACATTTGCTCACATTTGTTTTATTTTATATTATTGTATTTGTTTATGACTTTGTTTTTATGTAATATTTCATGGTTGGATTTAACCCTTTTATGGACTACTGTGTGCTAGTGCAGGGTTTTTTTTGTCTCTGAGTTGCTTTGGAGGAGGGTTTCTCACTTGTCTGTGAAAAGCCAAAAGCCTCTGTGAGATCTAACATCCAACCTGTGTGTTTCTCTCAAGAGCCTGATGCATCTGAACTGAGGCAGAAAATATTAACAGCAGTGACACAAGGATTTTTTAGTTAATTATGAACGGGTATTTAGAAGATTTAGACCTCTATCTTCATTTGATGTAGTCAAAGATCTCTGCCGATACTTAAGTCATAGTTAATCATTTTTCCAAGGTGCCCGGTACTAATAGATACATAAAAGATAAAGGGGCATTGGCCCCAGCCAATCACCAATAAGGTGAAATGGTGCTTAAATGGTGGTGATGTAACTACCCAGTGAAAACTGGGTGTTGTTTGCATTCCAGTTTCATTACAACATACGCAGTAGTAGTCGGCAAAATCCGATCTCGTGCTAGTTGTTAGTTGATAACGACAGTGTAACCAACACATTCCCATCGACAACAAATAAAATAGTTGAGTGATACAAAAACGGTACAGCTCAGATATCCAAGGCAACGACTCGGTAAATGACCTCTGACAACAACTGAAGGGCACTGAAGCGGTCCTCCACAGTAGGAATAACCATTGCATTGCCCTGATACTCTCATCTTTATTAGGACTTTCAATTTTCGTGAACGTCAGCAGAATTGTTTTTTATTATTCAAATAACAGTGCAACCACAGACGCTCATGACATGCTGCCTTATTGACCTATTGATGGTGAAGTGATTGCAGGTATTGATCCTGCACAAGCTTTCACTCAACCACTGTCACCCAACGTCTGAGCTGCTTCAGAGAGACACTCTGATTTACAGCTTTGAAGAACCTTTCTTCATTCTGCTTCTCTTCTCTTGTCAGGATAGTTCAGTCGTTTGAAAATGATGCTGATGCTGAAAAGCATTATTAGCGGAATTAGTACTTCTTAATGCAACATTTTTTTTGCAAGCCCTTGATATCAGTTGTTCTATATCAGCAGACATGCAGGCAAGAGCCACCATGAAGTGGTTTTATCCTCCTGTCGTTATATATCAGTGAAACTATTGATATCTGGTGCTGAAGTAGACAGAGTCCGGACTGAAAGACAGACTAAAGCAGCAATATTGAATTGTTCCTGATGCAGTGTTAGTGTTGTCACTCTACTGGTTTGAGGTCTGCCAGACATATTTAAAACACTTATTCAGTCTCTATCTATCACCGTCCTCATGAGAGCAGTTGTTAAAAAAAATCCCACTATGAATGACATGAACAGCCTTTTTTCCCTCCATTCCATTGGACATGTTTACGTCTAAAAACACCATCCAGATTTACGAGGCCCTGGTGGGGATGGAGCAGTGGTCACGGCACTGTTCCTGCCTTTGTCTAGTACACCGGGGTATTTCATGATGTTCACGGATTTTAATATACTTGTGGCATTAATGGTTGTAACTATCCTTTGCCATTATTTCTTTTCTCAGCTGACCCTTGACAGAGCGACGACACAGTGGGAATAAATCTTAAAAAAAAAAAACAACAAAACATCGGATTAACTCCCTGTAGCCCTTCTTTGTTGACTTGTGTGTGTATGCGTGTCTTTTCAGGCGAATCTTGTGTCACTGTTGTTTTGTCATGCTTGGTTTTCCTGTTGCCTCTCCTGCATGTTGGCAAAGGCGATTTTTTCTTTTCTCTTTTTTTTTCTTTTGATGTTTATACAGCGTCAGGGTGAGCCCAAATGTCTTCATTTCCCGCCGTCGCAACAGGTCCTAACCTGCTTGCGTATTTATTTGATTCAACAGCTTTTTGTCTCTCAAAGTGTGATAGCGGTTGGCATGTCAACGCCGTTGTACCGTTGCTCAAAGGCAGAAACTCACTGATTGACCGGCACCTTTGTTGCTTGATCTGCAGAAGTTAAGTGGGTTTTATTGTCAGTACAGTGGTATAAGCAGTTTATGTGAAGTGAAACGTTTTTCCTGGAAGTAATTTAGATAATGCAGAAGTAGCTGGATACATACAGTATTTCTGTCAGAATATTTCTGAAATTCATCTTCAATGTGGTTTGTGATGTCACACTGTTGATGACTAATTGTTAGTTGTGTTGTGACAGACTCTTTACTGTTGCGTCAGAGAGGTTTTTCCTGTGAGACACACGGGAAGGCTCATGAATTCACTCATATTCATGTGGGCGTGCGTTAGGCTTTAATATGTCTGATTTAAACACCAATGTGTATGTTATTATTCTGCCATTGTTTTATATTTGTCCCGGTTGTTGTCACATGAAAGTAACTCTTGTTAACACTTGACGTCGTCGTGTTAAGAAGTAAAGACAGTGATGAATTATTTGTTTTAACAGGTAATGTACAGGAACAAAGAAATAAAAGTAGAAATTGAACAAGAAAAAAGTTTGTTTTTATATACTCACAGATGTTCATTATATCCATAGTACACACATTAACACAATGTGTTGTATGTTATGTTCAGGTGAATGTCTTAACAGAATGTACAATAAGTGATTATTAAATGAATCCAGGTATTTATCGATTGTCTCAGAGTGTCACACAACTGAGATGAAAAGCTTCAAGCTCTCTGAGCCAGAAGGGCAACAAGCACCGAGATTGCACAATGTTGAAATGCCATAGAAAGTTGTGGATCGCTGGCAAAGAGTGAAGCAGTTATTTAAGCTGCACATTCCTGAGCGACAGTAGAAATATCTTTGGGTTGCACAATGGCGTATACTGTAATTATTGTAGTTTGGCACCAACAAATGAGAGTAAAATCTCCGCTGAGGTTGGTTTGGACTCCAAGGATGCTCTATGAATCCTGATCAGCTTGTGCACTCGTCTGCTTGCCGAACCTGTTTTCTCTGTGGGTCAACGTGCTGTTGCTTTTAGTCATCGTAGCGAATGAAATGTGAGCTATGTGTCAAACTCAGTGGGTTCAGGAGCTTCAGCCGTGCAACAATAATGGTGATTTCAAACATCCCATCTGTTTGTTCAACGGGGGAATTTCATGTTTTGATACAAGAATGGTGTCGTACTACTTCCTTGGTGCAACAACCCATTTGGTTTAAAGGCCTCTATTGTGCTGTTCACATGTTGAAGGCACTCGTACTGCAGTATTACTGCTGTACTTCAGTGCTTAGTGTGGAATGAGGTGCTCTTTGCTACACTGAGAGGCACTCCAAAGACGTGTCCCCTGATCTGTGTTGCTATGGAGTCCCTGGCAGCCTTCATGTAGGCTTGGCTGTAAACATTTCAGCGTTGTTGTACATCGTTCGCTGCGGGTGCCGGCCCTTTTTTTTTTGTAATAATCTCAACATGAGTTTACTGTGTAACGTTCCTCAAATCCCGTTTTAGTTCAGAAGCTCAACAATGGGTCTCAGGTAGAAAACAAATTCGTCAAGAGTTGGTTAATCTTCCGCCACCTTTCTGAGTGACAGTATTCCACAAGACAATACTGCTGCTAACCTGTTGAGCAAGTTGAAGTCCAGAGACGGTCGGGTTGGCGGGGGGGTCTTTGCGCACAGTAAACAAGCCAGAAGAAGAGGTTGGTGGGGGGAGGAGGGGGTTAAATCAGTCACTCAGCCAAAATGCAGTGCCACGCCCCAGGTGCTGGGGCTAGTAGGAGCAGGCAGCCGGAATGTGAGGGAAATGAATGGGAGTATAAGTCCTGTCATTCACAGGGTGAGTGCTTTCTTCGTTCAAATATACCACGACCTTCCATCGGAGCATAGCACATGGTACGCTGAGCGGAAATGCAAACTTTGTGAGCTTTGTGTGTGTGTGTTTGTTTGTGTTTTTAGCGTTGTGGGTATTAGACTGAAATCCGTCATTATGATGATCAGAACAGAAAATGAAAGTTGTCGTCAGTGGTCTGCACAACTGCAAACTTAAGTCAAATCAAAACATCACGTGTTTTGTGTGTGTGTAGGTGTGTGTGTGTGTGTATGTGTGACCTGTAAATAAAGAACTGCATTCTGTCTTCTGCTTACAAGAAAACAAATATTCAGCAAAATCCAATTTCCTTTTTTTAAACTTTTTTTTTTTATAAAAAAAAACATCCAGTGACTGTGAAAACACTTCCAACAGGCCAGCCAGTGATCCGGACTCGTGCATGGAAGGAAGAGTACATATTTTCTGTCTGTGCGGTTCACAATTTGTTTACTGGAAAGAGCTGCCAACTCCAAGCACATGTTTCTGCATGTGCCGTCAGTGAGCGAGCTCTGAGAAGACGGGAGAGTTTAAGTGTATATGCAGGGGCAGAGAAAGTGTTTTTGTGCAGGCAGCGGTTAGGGGTGGGTGGGGGGGGTGGCGTTTGTGTGCATTAGTGCCTGTGCATGCCTGTGTGTGTGTGATTTTTGTTTGGAGAACTTAGCAAATAGCCTGCAAAGCCACACTTGAATCCTGTGTGTGAGTGTGTGTGCGTGCATGTGTGTGTGTGCGGTTGAGCAGGAACGACATGAGTTTGCTGATTCCAGATTTAAGCTCCCTTTCTGGGAACCAGCATTCCCTGATCTTCTACACTGAGCTGGCTTTGGGGAATGAAGAGGCATGGGCCGGTTTCAGTATGTCCCAGGTTGGTCCATTGTGCACAGAGCGTGGTAACAATGGGAGGGTTAAGTATCTGATATACACACCGAACCCCGGGGCTCAGCTGCAAGTAATTAAAGCTGGCAGTTGGCAGAGAGGAGAGTCAGGCAACTGTAATGGCTGCTAACGTTCGTACCATAATATTTGGATGATGAATCAGGCTGCTAGTAAATGTGTTGTCGTGCTGTTGACCCAAGGCTTTTTGCCTTCCCAGTGTTCTGCCGGCCCTGAGGGAGGCACACAGAGGAGAGGCTTTGTTCGACCCCGCTGCCTGTTTGTAATCAGATCTGCTGTTTATTTAGTATGCAACGATACCGCAGCTTGTTGTTTTCACCTCTGCCAGCTCTGCCATTTCACGCTTTTCCATACTTTAGTCTGTTGTGGTCACATGAACCCTCATGTTGGATGGAAGGGAAGGAAACGTCTGTAGTCTGCAAGCAGAATCAGAAATAATACTACTTTTAGTTTATATTGTACATTATATTGAAAGAAGACACATCAAAGTTCTTCAGGTGCTTAAAAATATAAAACTGATCATTTTAAGAGCAAAAGCTAAAAGTGGATTAAAAAGTTATTTATACGATTTTTTAAGTAAAGTTTCAAGAGTTTTAAGTATTACAAATATACAATTGAGTGGAATTAAAGCAGTAAAGATTATTTTTATATGCTTTCACAGACATTATACTTCATTTTAAAACCCAAAGAACCAAAAACGTTGAGTTAATGCCACCAAACTAATGTGAAAATATTAGATGATATTGATACAGTGACTGCCCAGGTGATCAGTGGAGACTTTTCGCTCTTGTCACAAGCGTGACCATCGTTTCTCCACCTAGGGCCCTGAACTTCAAAGTTCAACATCCCAGAATATCTCAACAAAACCTGTAATTCATACATTTTTCCAGTCACAAGTGTTTGTGTGTGTGGGGGGTGTGGGTGGTGTCACCTAATGACCAATCAGAGACAGGAGATCGCTCAGTTTACCGCGTCCTTTTGGGAGTGTATGTGCAAACGAAACGGATGTTGGAGGAAAAAGGAAATAGTGTTGGAGCATTTGTGTTTGTGTGGCAGCTGAACTGAAGTTGGAATAAAAATCCGATGCTCATGAATGTATTTGACACTTGTGAAAGAAAATCATCACAATAACAGGTACAGTCACTTCCTGTTGATGTCCCGTGAGGCAGGAGGTACATTTTCAAATGTTATGTGAGTGCACTCCACATGTCCGCATTTAATATATTCTTTTTGTATTGATTTATTGATTTAATTCTGTGTGACGTTGCATTATTTTGAAGAAGTCTGAGTATTTTCCTTTGTTCTTGTAATGGATTTTGTTCAGCATAAGATAACCTGACCTCATTCCACCAGTGGCATCATGTTGAATGATTTCCAGTTTTGCATTTCCTCGTCGCCTAGAAATATCTGCCTTTAATACCTCTGAGATATTTGAGACTGAAATCTCCTACCACGCTCATTCTGAAAGACCTGCTGTGTTGAGAATGTGCAAAACGTGAGCTCCATTTAGCGGAAGAGCTGATAGAAGCTAAATGGCTAAATTGTCTCTCAAGTCATCACGCACTTTGACTTTGGCTATGAGGGTGGATACTTTATTGTGTTTTTACTTGAAACTCAAAAATCATGGCATGGTAGGATGAAGTTGATAAACAACACATTTCATGTACAAATACAAGCTTTGCATGGACGACAAATCAGTTCTGTCAATAAATTGAACAAAAAATGATTAAAAAAAACACAGTTCATACTGACAGAGAGTTCTGCGCTACTGACGCCATCTTGAATTCAGGGAACATGTGATTTGTGCTGTTATCATTTCACCTCATTGTAACTAACATTGTACACTTTTGTCTCCACAGACCTCGTGTATGACCTTCTCCCTCCAGAGCTGCAGTTTCCTTTGTCCGACCAGAAGAACCGAAAAGTCATGAGTCAAAAGAGTGGCGGAGAGGCAGGTCCTCCCCCATCAGCGGCTGTGGCATCAGGTACGATCTCTTTCCTCCACTCAAAATATGGGGGGAAACAAACACCTGCGTATGTACGAACAGCCGGCTGTTCTGTGATCAGCACACTCCAAAATATGACGTCACTGACATAGAATCGAGTCACGTGAACACACCCGTTAACCTGCTTGTACCTAGTGACACTCGTGCTCAGGAGGATATGGCTGTCGCGTTTTTTTTTACATTTTATTTTTTACGTGGTCAAACAGCGCAATAGTAATCAGCGGCTGTGATAAATTACGACAAAGTCACTGTTAAAATTCAACTTATATTGTGATAGGTATCACATATTGTAAGGTGCTGCAACAGGACGTAGCCTACTGCACACGTACACAAGGTCCGTCCTGTAGTGGTAAATCTGTCCGAGAATATTTAACAACTTCATCATAAAAGTGTCACCTGCAGCTGGTAAACAGACTTTGTTCTCTTTGTTATATGACATTAAACAGGTTGTATAGTTCAAAAGCAGCAAGACCAATGCTGCATCACTCAAGCAGAAAGAAAAAAGTGCTCCACTCCTCATAGCTAATCCTCTCTCCTGCTGGGCTCTTGACATATTCTCTCTGTCTCTCTCTCTCTCTCAGACACACACACACACACACACACACACACACACACACACACACACATATCATCATCACCTGGCAGTTTGAGTCCAGTGACAATTGTTTTTCTCATTTTAAGAAGTAAACATTTTACTTTTCACAAGAAAGGCTCTGCGTCCTCCGACATTCCTGTTGGTGAATATTTAACCTTCCCACACTCTCAGTGAGGAAGCATTTGTGCTTAGGATGTACAAATGAAAGAAAATCTCTCAGATGAATTGTTAAATTGGCTTTTTTTCCTATTTGCAGTCAAACATGAAGTTGACATATTACTTGTTGTGCTCCTTTCGAAGCGAAGCCCTCCAGGAATTAATCAGTTCCCCCGTCCAGTACTGTGCATCCACTATGGATGTCAGTGCTGCCCACTGTTATCATGAGTTATCATGATTCTTTTTCACACAACATCATTTCGAATCAGTGTTTGTCAGATTTGGGATGAAACTGTGCGTTTTCTTTTTGTGTCTTTGTGTCCTTGTCATTTTCCATGCTTCTCCCTCTACCTACTAAATGTTATAAATCATCTATCAGCCCAGAAGGTGACCAGCAAACACAATGCCTTTTTGTTTTTTTGTTAAGTTTTAAAATCTACTCTCTTCCGCACTTTGCATCTCACACAATGTGACTTTTTTTGAACGCTTGTAATTTGCAGTGTATGTCAGCATGCTGGAGCAATAATTTTTTTTCACAAACAAAATATCATGTGCTATCTAAAACAAACAACAAAAACTGAATACATTTTTACTGTTTAGCTTTTATTGCTCATCCGCTGTCTCATTTGTATTCCAGGAAGTTCCCTCTGAAGCAGGGAGTGTCTGCATATAAAATGGTCTGCAGTTCTCTGCTTCATAGGTCAGAAGCTTGTTTATTATGTTTCTGTGGCTACGGTCAGTCCCAGCAAAACCTCTAAGGCGAAGACGATAAATAAATGAGATAAAAGCTCCAACACTGGCATGCATCATCTCCTACATATTACTGATTTAACTTGTAAATGAATGCTACAATTAAAGATAAATTCATTCACTTATTTGACTTTTTAGTAATATTTAGAATTTTAGTTTATTACAAACTCTTTAAGGTTTATCTCACAAAAATGAAGGGGAATGGTCACTTTTTGCCTTTCTTTTATAAACATTTGCTTGGCACACCACCTCAAATAGCATTCACACTACACACACACACACACACACACACAGACACACACATACATCAGGTTGGGCGATTGTTTCCATTGTCATATTGTCATCTCACAATTTCTCGATACCGTCGATGGGCGATCGGATCGCCGGGGAGTGGGGTGGGATTTGGTAGGAGTAGGAGTTTTTCAGCGAACTGTTGGGATTTCTGCCAGTACATAATAAAGTAATGATTTTAGCATTGGGCATGGCATAGCTTTTAAAACAAAATTAATCGCTTTGCCTTTTTCGTCAGTTTGGAAAAGTTTTTGATTCTGTTGGAGCATCATGTGTTATTCAACATTTCTAATATGAAGGTTAAGTGAACCCTTGGTGTGGAGAGTAAGGCGAAAAGGTATGTGAAATAATGATACAGTGTGTGAGAACCAGTAGAGGAGCTGTGGATGTAAACACTCATCTGCTGTGCTGGTGGAGTGCAGCTGAGTCAGTTTGCAGATTCAGGTCTGATAGTCGATAAATGATCCGATCGCCAATCGGCACGCGCCTAAGAAACACATGCCAGATTCATTGAAAAAAAGGAAAATAAAAAGGAAATTGACAAAAAAGGAGAATTTGTCAAATGTAGGATGAAATAGACAACAACAAATGTGTAAAAACGTGAACAAATTTATATGCTTGAGTGGGACTGCTAGCCAACGCTGGTTGAGAGGCCTTTATTCACTGTCTGATCATTTGCACTGTAGATGCCATGTCCTCTTCTATGACCATGGAAGGCCCTCGCAGTGCTTTTTCCACCTCTTCCAGCTCCACCAAGCATTCCAGTTCTTCAGCAAGTGACCAGACCCTGGTTCACAGTGACAATGTGGACGCAGAGGAGAACAGGAGCTGCAGAATGGTACCAGAGGTTGTTGGTGCGGAGGGCGGCGGTACTAACAGCAGGGGCTCTGGGGAGCTTGGAGGAGGAAGAGGTGTTACATCCCAGGAGGTCCAAGCACATCACCAGATGACCCCATCGAAGCGCCGCACAGTGCTGAACATCTCTCCACCACCACAGGACCTGTTCGATGACAGTCGAATGTCATGTCAGGAGGAAACGTCAGTGGACTCGGAGCAGAGTAACAACATCTGGCTGGATGACTCTCTCTCCAACTTCAGTATCATGAGCAGCGTCTCGTATAATGACAACACAGAGGTTCCACGTAAATCCCGCAAACGGACTCCGCGACAAAGGCCGGGGCCCAAGTCATTGCCTTCACAAGAAGCCAGCCTGGATGTGTTCGATGCTGACAGTGCCAAAGGGCCACACTTCGTCCTGTCACAGCTCGGCCCTGACAAGTCCGGGCAGAAAGGAAGGTTTGTGTGTTTTATGAGCTTAAGATGTATTCTTTACCGCGATTTGTTTAATGTGCCACTCTGAATCTAATGAAAATATAGTTTTTTTTTTCTAGAAAGGTCCATTGAGACACTCAAGCTATACCAGTATAGTATAATAGTAAAAATCATAGTAATTACATATGTATGTGTGTGTTTGTATGTATACAAATACAGAAAGATGGCATATGGTTTCAGGCCCTATTACCACAATAGAATAGAATAGAATCTCTTCATGAGGTGCTTGTAAATAACATATTGAACAGCAGATGGTAATCTTCCATAAACCACTCTGGCTTTAAATCCTCCATCCCACTTTGACTGGAGAGCGGTGAGATGAGAGGGAAAGGAGGGGCAGGATACTGGAGCCCAAACAATGGACTGCCACAGTGAATCATAGAGCCTCGATCAAAGACCTTGGATCAGCAGAGCAGATTGAATAAACAGATAACTCTGCATGCTTTAAGAGCCGGGGATATATGCTGATAAAAAGGCCTCTTTACTCTGCATTGCTTAGTGTGCTCTGGTAACTTCAGAACGCTTTCACCAACAGATCTAGGAACTGATTCCAGACAGATACACACCATCTGGGATGGCGATAACTATGTTCAGACTGTTGTCAATAAGTCTGTATATGTCAATAAGTCTATTGCTATTCACAAGTTAACCCTTTATAGTGTGATTATTGAAGTACTTGGAAATTCAGCATTTCAGCCCAAGAAAGTTATTAGGGGAATTTTGTTAATAACTTTTTTCAAAACTTTTGTTAGAAGTCAATGGATAGTCAATGGAGGTATTTTCTAGAAAAAAGAGAGATGTATAGATAGATAGATAGATAGATTGATAGATACTTATTTCATCTCCTGACAGAAATTCACAGAGCGAGAGAGAGAGATGGATATTTGGTATTTATCACACATGTACTTGTAATAATACTGTAATAATGCATATATGATTAATTAATATATTCATACACAGATATTTTGGGTTATATATGAGTTCTTCTCACTGACAAGAGAGGACACAGTTTGGGGTCTATATTCACACTATATGAATAAAACCCATATCTCAAAGTCACTGCCAACATTTTTCAGCTTTTACCACCATCAAGTTTCAAACTCGAGTTGTCTGCTCTTTGTTCTGCAGTTCACAGGACGATCCTCAGACAAGTCACCAGAAAGGAGGAACTCTTACCATGCAGTACCCACAGAAGAGCGAGGGCAAGGAGCTGAAGATCATCGTCCAGCCCGAGACGCAGCACCGAGCTCGCTATCTGACTGAGGGCAGCAGAGGGTCGGTGAAGGACCGCACCCAGCAGGGCTTCCCCACTGTGAAGGTAACGTCGATACCGGACACGATCATTGCTGGAGGCCCTTTCTCCTCTCACCTTTATTTCTGTGTGTGACTCTTGCCTGTTTACAGCTGGAGGGGGTGAATGAACCGGTGGTTTTGCAAGTGTTTGTGGGCAATGATACAGGTCGTGTGAAGCCTCATGGGTTCTACCAAGCCTGCAGGGTGACAGGCCGCAACACCACAGCGTGCAAAGAAGTGGACATCGATGGCACGACTGTCATTGAAGTGTCCTTAGATCCGAGCACCAACATGACGTTAGCGTACGTACCTTGAGTGTGCATAGTGAGAATTTGTGTGATACCTGTAATTTTATAGAAATAAAGCACAATCAAAGACATATTTATGTAAATGTCCATGCAGTGTGGACTGCGTTGGGATCCTGAAGCTCCGTAATGCCGATGTGGAGGCTCGCATTGGTGTCGCGGGATCGAAAAAGAAGAGTACTCGTGCTCGGCTGGTATTCCGGGTAAACATCCCCCGTCAGGACGGTTCAGTACTCATCCTACAAACACCATCATCTCCAATCCTGTGTAGTAAGTGAATCCCCTCATACATTATCTTGTTGTGGTCTTTGTTTGGATGCACTTTCATAAAGGACACCTTGTGTTGAAAAGAAAATCATCCATCAGAATCTTATTTCAATATCATAAGGGTTTGGGGGGAGGCTTCAGAACAGCCATATTGCGTAGATGTTGCATGTTGATGGGGTGCTGCAAAATAAAGGAAGGAAGCCTGAGTTTGGAAACAACAGTAGACTAAGATCAGCACTAGACAGATGCAAAAGATCTTTATATTTAGATATATTTGACATGATTTACTTTATATTCTTTTAGACTTTGTTTTTATTTGTATTAGATGAGATAGATCAGATAAAAAGTAAACAAAAACATTTGCTAAAACTGAAAATTCAGTGCATAAAAGTCTATATAGCCAAACTAAATGAAATATAGAGCTATGTGTGTGTGTGTGTGTGTATATATATATCTCCATCGTGTACACAAGCTGAATCGCACATGCACAGTATGTTAAATATGTAAAAAAAATACAGCATACAAGCTCTTGTTATCTTGAAAACCTAAATGAAAAGTGTACAAGTCTACTGAGTGAAACAGCTGACCTGCAGCCTCGCTAGCTAACATTACCAACAAGTGATTCTCCCTTTGAATATGAAGTTTCTAAAGTTTCCCGCAGCCTGAGGTAAGAAGATGTTGATGTTAGCGTTCAGAGATGGTCTGTAAAGATCTCCTCTTACTCCTGCAATATGTGATAATGGGAACAGTGTGATGGGTGTGGTGGTTTCATAAACAGGAAAGACGCTTCAGGCGCCCAGAACGTTTCTCCTGTAAGTGGAAGTGCTTCATGGAGACGGACGGGGAGAAATCGAAGGAGTGAACAATAGAGATTGTTTACATGGAGCCACCGTGCCAGCCAGGGAAATATATTTCCGCAAATACAGTGTATGTGCCTGTGTGCATGCATGTGAGGCAAAGTTTTCTGTTTATTTAAAGTTGTTCTATTACACATCCAGTTTTTCAGAAACATCCTTGATCTTAAACAATTAGTGTGCACATCCTTGCACATATGATTTATAGCAAACGTAAGATAGTGTTTGTGGTAAATAGATCCTGTCCGTTCGTTCGGCTCCTGTTACGGGTCGTGTTTAGGCTGGAGCCGATCTCAGCTGTCAGTGGCTGAACACCAGGATTTAACCTGGATGAGTCGCCGGCTCATCACAGCTTTTACTTGAATTTTGAATTATTTTTTTTAATGACTGGGTTTTATTGTTGTGTGTATTCTATTATTCATTTTAGTACATATTTTGTGTGTGTGTGTGTGTGTCTCTAGCCCAGCCAGCGGGGGTTCCTGAAATCCTGAAGAAGTCACTGCACAGTTGCTCGGTGAGAGGTGGAGAAGAAGTTTTCATCATTGGCAAGAACTTCCTGAAAGATACTAAAGTCATATTTCAAGAGAATGTCTCCGGTAAGAAATACGTCCTTTTTTGTTTCACATTGCGTCTGACGGACATTCAGATTGTTTTCTTCTCCCAACCTGCGGAATGCTCTGTGTTTAAGATGAGAACTCGTGGAAAGCCGAGGCGGAGATTGACATGGAGCTGTTTCACCAGGTAAAAATGTTTGTCCAGCGTTTTCTCAACTGATTAACGGCAATCACAAATGAGCTGAGTAGACAGAAGCAGCCATTTCTGATTTGTGTGGGGGATTTAGGTGTAATCACCTTAAAACGGCTGCTGGTTCAAAGGTTTGAGTGGTCTCATTGTGCTCTGACCTAATTACACACCATCACTGAGGCATTGCTGAGTGTGTCCCAACAGTCCATTTAAAACCTTGGTCGGCAAAGTTATAAACAGTATGTCACCCATATTTGACCAGGTAATCTCATTAAATAAGAAGAAAGAACAGAAGAGACAGAGAGCAGAAGGCAGCAAAAAGGGACTTAGAGCACTCGCAACCAAACAAACAGACAAAAGAAAGTAGAAATTAGTAGAAATGCTATGGTGCCACCTGTTGGTTACTGAGAGGACTAGTTTAATTTTTTTCCTTTTACCCTGCTGCTGAGGGAAAAAAATCCACCAGACTGCCTCCAAGATTCAGTCAAGATTCAGTCCAAGATTTAAGGTGTTTATTTGCCATTTGTTCACAAACAGACAAATCCGGACCCTATTTAGATGGTCTAAAGCACAAAGCAGCAGACGTGCTCATATGTGTGTGTGTCAGACCCTAATTAGAAGGTGCGCCTTGGCAGAGAATCTGAAAGCGTTGGACTTACTCTGTGAATTAGTCATGGTGTCAATTTGGTTTGAAATATGTTGGGGACAGAGATGCATGCAAAACGCTGCAGACTTATCCTGGAAATATGGACATTTTAGAAATTTCATCCCTGAATGATGGAGATGAATGCAGACTTGTGGATAAGTGATCTACAGATCGGCATTGATGTCTGGGAATTTAAAACGTTGAGTTTGTCCAGATCCACAGTGAATCAGTCCATCAGCGACCGTGTCCTGCTCCATCTCTGTTCTCTCACTTGTCTGTGACAAAAATGAAGGATTGAAATGAAAGTAAGTGGTGGGTAATCTTGATGAAAAGTCCCCCTGGCCCCCGAAATTGACACTTAGCTGTCAGGATGCCTGAGCTCCACCAGCTGCTGTGTCAATAAAATAGTAAATAAAAAGAATGTGTGTTCAACATCACAAAGTTGTTGGTGTCTGTCATGAATGTGTTGGATGAAACAGGCCTCAATAAAAAGTGTCAAAGGACAAAAAAAGGAAAAAAACAAAAAACATTTTCATCCACAGAATGCAGACTAACTAAATCAATCAATGTATTTGTTCTTTTTCATCACCAGAATCATTTAATAGTGAAGGTTCCTCCGTACCAGCACCAGGCCATCACCTCAGCAGTGTGTGTGGGAATCTATGTGCTCACCAACGCTGGGAGATCTCATGACGTTCAGCCGTTCACCTACACACCAGACCTGGGTTCGTTCCAGTCAACCTGCTTTTTATACCTTTATGCAACAGTGCTGTTTTTTGGTTTTATACACCTTTACTCCATTCAGCTGCCCTCTGTTCAGCCCTTTAAATCATCTTATACATATTTCTGCCAGTTCAAGACTCACAGACAAGAGAGGCTTCAAATTGCAGCTGTGTCGGTTTTATGTTTGAAAGCTGATGTCATTGTTAGGTAACGCCTCCACCTACAGATTATTGGCAATGATTCAAAACACATCACAACACAGTGTTGGGGGCCAGAAAACGCCCATGCACGCACACACACACAAAACATTTAACTTTGACATCAATCTAAACAAGTGCAAATATCGGTGAAATGGTGTAAATATAAAACCCTGAAACTGCACAATGCTGACGGAGAAAAACTAAAAACAGATGTGTTGTCTGTTGCAGTGAAACAGGACGTAGCTGTGAAGAAGGAGATGCCCTCTCCAGTGAAGGCGTGTTCTTACGATGAAAAGAGTAAATGCTGTTTTTTTGGCTCTTTGTGAAGTGTTTGTTGAGTTTTTAAAGTAGCGAGTTCATGTGTGAAATGAGATGAGAGGTCTGTGTTTGCAGCAACATACATGATCCCAGTGGACTAAAAACCTACTCTACTACTTTCTCTTTCAACAGTCCTGGATGGTGCCTTGATGCCATCAATGTTGCCTCTAGTGAAAAGAGAAGAAGTCACACCTATGGAGGTCACCAGCAACCTCCAGTCCTCCGCCTTATTTAAGGTTAGTATCAGTATATAAGAGCAAAAGGAACTTGTACACAGTGAAATTAAGAAACTATAAATGCCTAATAATAACATTTGTTGTTAAATAATAATAATAAATATTACACTACTGAATATTGAAAATGACATGTTACAGTTCATATTTCACTATTAGGGGTTGAACGGTTCACGGTTTGGTTCATATCGTGGTTTTTGTTTTGTTGTTTTTTATTTTCCAGAGCATTATATACGGGGCAGGCCGGTATGTACCAACCAGTGCTAGCCACTTCGTTTTTATGCTCACTGCTTCTGTCAGCTTCAGTGAGCCTATCACTGTATCGATCTCAATCAAAACTGAGCTTTTCATCTTGTGCTCTCAGTAAATGTGAATGTTAGTGACAGTTCAGGAACTTCTATGAGGGTCGGTGGTGTCACTCAGTGACTCGAGTGCTACAGCTGATATACATCTTCATGGTGGCAGCATAATGCTGCAGATCTGTCACCGCAGCACCCCCAAAGCTTTCTTTTATATGTCACTATCTCCAAAGCCATACGGCTCAGCACACCAAAGCAAAACGATGCTGCCAGCACTTCCACTAGATCTGGTCACTGATTTAACCCCTCCCCGTCTGTGACACATGAAAAGTCCTAAACCATGATGAGTGAACTGCCATAAACCGTTCCATCCCGATTCACTAAACAGCTTTCGCTTACTTCCAGTTGATGTGTTTGATTTGCTGTAACCTGCAGATTCGTGACCTGTGTCCGGCCCAGCAGAGCCCAGATGTAAATAAGAGCAGAGCATTCTCCAACAACCTGTCACAACCCCCCGCAGGCGACCCTGAGAACGTTCAGGCTCCGGTTTTCACCAGTGCGGAGCCCTTAACCACAATCCAGAAGCAGGACATTGCTCCTACCAGCTCCTTCTCTGTGCCTGCAGAGCCTCTGCTCCAGCCGAGCTCTCAGCCGTTCATCCTGGAGCCCAGAGAGAGTCTCGGCCAGGAGAGGCCCGGCAGCGGCTCTGGATCCGTCGGGAGGCCCCACGGTGAGCCGGCACCCCAACAGCAGCAGCTGCCGATGTTCCCCTCAGATGAAGTGGCCCAGTTAGAGGAGGCAGTTCGACAACTCAAGGCGAAAGGCTTCTGCAGCATTCAGCACCAGCAGCAGATCCAAAAGCAGCAAATCGAGCAGCAGCAGCTTCAGCAGCAGCAGCAGCAGCAGCAGCAGCAGCAGCAGCAGCAGGCTTTGGAGAATCTTCAGCAGCAGCTGTTTCAGTCGCAGATTCAAATGCAGTGTGGTATGTTCCAGGAGGCCTCTCATGGCAAGAACGCAGAGCAGCAGGGCTCAACACAAGGAGCGGTGACAAACCAGGGAACACTTTTCCAACAGCAGCAACAGCAGCAGCAGCATCAGCAGCAGCAACAACAGCAACAAGCAGCTCTCTTCCAGCAGGCCGAGCTGCTCTCGATTCAGACCAACTTCCTCCAGCAGACACCTGCGCACCCTTCACCACCAATGTTCCACAACCCCACTTCTTTGACTGAATCACCAGATCCGCAGGCGTCAATCTTCCAAAGCACCATGACGGTCCTGCAGTCGCCAGACCAGCCGCCCTCGGCTCCAAGCCTTTTCCTCCCGCAAACCCCTCAGCTGACAACCAGTGGTGCTCAGCAGCAGCAGCAGCAGCAGCAGCAGCAGCAGCAGCTGGCCTTTCTCAGGACTCTCCAGACCCCCTCCCCTGAGCCACAGGCCGTATTCCAGGCACAGACACAGCTCTCTCCAATTAAGCAAAGAGGTCAGCTGGAGCAGCAACAGCCCTCTCAGCCTCAGCCCCACGCACAGCCGACACAGCAGGTGTCTTTATTTCAGAACATCTCCCAGCATCCAGCCGCAAAGCTGTCCGTCAGCCAGCAGCAGCAGCAACAGCAACAGCAGCAGCAGCAGCAGCAGACGGGCCTTCTGTTCTGTAACAACCCCCTGTCCAGCACTGACCAGACCTCCAGCCTCCTGTTCAGCAACCCTCCGTTAACCAGCAGCAGCATGGTTCCCCAGGAGCCCCAGAACCCCTCGATGTTGTTCTCACAAGCCAGCATGGTGCCGGTGAACCAACAGGACCGCTCTGAGCCCATGGCCTTAGGGAACCCCAGCGATCCACATCAGCAAGTGTTGTTTCAGGACCAACAGCCAATGCAACTGGGCTCCAGCACCAACACCCAGCAGGAGCAGCCCGTGGACCTCTTCATGCCTCAGTCTAACATGGCCTCGCTGCAGGGAGGGTTGGCGGCCCAGGAGCTGGCACAGTCGGCCATGTTTGCGTCACAGAACGGAGTGGCGAACCTCCAGACGACCACATCGTCACCTGTTCAGCAGCCAGGGACGTTGTTTCAGTCCGCAGTCGGTGGAAGCATCAGTCAGACCCGACAGCCTCAGCAGTCCGGCCTCTTTCTTTTCGGGATTCAGAACGGTGAGACGTTTCTGCTTTAAACTGTGAAGATGATGAGACCACTGAGTGATGGTCAGTAATAGGACCTTCTTTGCTTCAAGCAAATAATTCAGCACTTAATTCAGTCAAGCACCAAGAAAATATGCAGGTAGCCTGGGTAACCTAAACTTACCCCAGGTGACCTATGTCAGCTTAACATACTGCAGGTAACCTTGGCAACCTAAACCTACAGCAGGCAACCGATGCCAGCTAAACTACAGGTAACTCAGGTAGCCAAAACAGGTAACCGTAACTCTCTCCCTGTCACCCTGCAGACTGCGGTCAGATGATCAACACCCCTGGAAACACGGTGTCGGATCAGATCATAGCCATCAGCCAGTCGGGTCAGAACCAGCGGGAGAGCGAGGCCCACATCCAGTCGCTGCTCAGCCAGTCTCTGTCCCAGTCGGTCGCTGTGCAGAGCAGCATCGCCGCCTCTCAGAACATGGAGAAGATCGACGACCTGCTGGTCAGCTTGCAAGAGTCCGGGGGCAGCTTAACTCGTTCCTACTAACTTCCACCCATAAAACACAAAATGTGTCTGTATCATGATACAATACATACACACACACGCACACGTATCCTATATATCATGTCACCAGGTGGTTTTGTGTCTCAAACAGGAGATGTGGAGTATTTATTTGAGAGAACACTGATTTTAAAGTGCCTTGTAGAGCCAGTCTTTTTCTAGAACAGTCTGGGAAGTGAATGTGGAACTGGATGTCCAAGGGAAGAGGATTTCCATCACCAACTTCCTCTCCTTTTCCGTCACGGTGGCATCGTGGTTGGCGCTCCTGCCTGTCTGTGTGGAGGTGTGAATGCATCTCTGTCTGGGTGTGATGCAGGCCAGCTAGGATTGGCTCCAATCCACGGAGAATGAATGAATGAATGAATGAATGAATGAATGAATCAGCCTCCTGACGTTTATTTAAAAAACAAATGGTAGAGGCAGAGTCCTGATGAAATAATGTGAGATGAAGTGAAGTTATTGTCAGGTGGTAGAATCACTTGTGACACCGGGACTTCGGTTAAACGTTTGACATTGTCAGAAATGTTCATCTGCAGCCTTATTTTTCTATTATTCTTGTCTTTCCTCCAAGACGTCGAGCAACATCCATGTGTGTGTGTCATTTTTTCCTGGTTTGGGTTTACAGCAGGACAGATGTTATACATGTGATGGTGGTGCAATGTGAAACTGGCGTGATATAGGATGATGTCGTGTGCAGAGGGAGGTCAGAGGTCAGTTAAAGAGAGGTGGAAATGTTCAACACATACAACATGGCAGGTTTTTACTTTACTACTAAACTGATTAAATAGTTCATGAATTGGCATCAAACTGAAAAGATGCTGAGGCAGGAGAGGAAGTCCTCAACTGAACTCGTATGTGAGGTTTATCGCTCACAAAAAGTAACAACGTATTTATTCTTGGCTCCCAGCTTCTAAATCTAAAGTTCCACGATGTTCCGAATGTCATAACTCACGCTAACAGTAGGTAACATAGTATATTATTATGTTGCATTTCGTCTTTTTGTGGACTGACAGGATCAGGGCAGATCCAGGAATGAGGCATTTTTTGGACTTTGACCTCTGGTGGAAGGGATTTAGTTGGTTTTAACCAAACTGGATGTGTCAGTGGTTGGACAAAGATGGTGCTGGGCTGCGGCTGGCCGGTGGCGGTCACCTCAGGGTCAGTATGACACTCGACGCTGCTCTGCTTAAATCAAACAGGCCAGTTTTATGGCTCATTTTATCTGACTCGCCGTTCGACATGAAGGACGCTCACAGGATATAGCCAGAGTATTTTACTTACTCTGTGCGTGTGTTTGAGTGAACAAGGGGGCTGGTTCTCTGACACTGTTCAGTTAAGGGACGTCTGTAGCGTTGGTTGGAAACACAGTCACATGTTCGAGACGTTAAGAAAACTGTTGAAATAGGTTACAGACGATGTTAAACTGGATTAATGTGATTCGCGGAGCAAGGACGTGTCCGTTTGAGCAGAACGAGAGTTTTGTTTGTTTGTTTTTAAAGGGACCCTACTCCTGAAGGAAACGTGACTCTGGAGGAAGGAGCCATCTGTCATGGACTTTTCCTCAGCTTGTGAAATGAAAGACATCCAGTGTTTAGTATTTATGATTTTATCTGTTTTGTTTGAGAAGAACGTTTTTTTTTATTATTACTGTAGTATTGTAGTTTAAAACCAAACAAACGTGTAATTTATTTGTGTGTTGTCAAAGTGAAATCCTGTAAAGTTGATGTGGTTCGCCCCAGGTGTACTGATGCTGATGAAAGTGGGGACTAAATGAAAACATAAATTGTTTTAACACCATGAATGACGCATACATTCCTGTGCACAGCTACTACTTTGTGATTTTGGGAGGTGATTTATTAATCATTATTATTATTATTATTATTTATACAAGTTAATACATCATATGATTGTTTCTAAATATTCCCAAACTGTTCAGACCAAATTTCACCTGGAAACCAACAGATTTCAGTATTACACCTTCAAATCAATTCCGTTTACTACGAATACTGAATGTAACCGTACAGGAGATTTACTTGTGTTCAGGACATTTTTAATACACACTGGGGGGGGGGGGTAATTCCATGTTGGTGTGTAGAGACAAAGGATGAGGAGGAAGAATGATCATGACAGTTTCTCTCTCGTTTCTTCTGTGTCTCTCAGTAGAAGATCTGTGTTGTTGTTGTTCTTTTTCCATTTCTGGTTGATTCATTCCAACAAATCAAGCCTGCAAACAGTTCATCGTCCTTGTAGTGTCACTTCAGACACTGGTCGATGTTCATGTAGAAACCATGTTTCCTGTTTGACACCCTGCAAGTTCTCAATAACCAGAAGGTTGCAAGCAAGTATGACTTTACATTTCTTCTTTCAAATATTCTACGACAATGCCTGCATTAATGTGGATGTGCAATTTCTGTCATGTATCTAACTTGTTTGTACTGAAGTATCCGTTGCATTTATGTTACACGACGTAGATGCAGACTGATTTTCTCTGAAACTGCTATGCAGCTAATATACTGTAAATGTAGATCTGTTAGTTTTTGAATATATATTTTTCTATGTAGCCTCTCCATTTTCAACATAAAGGAGAAACAGAAATAGATTATCTTCTTGTTATTTATGCCTAAAAATATTTTCTGATGCTTTGAGTGATTTTTAATATTTTCCATGTTTTTCTTTTTCTCTCGACAAATATCTCACACAATCATCTCAGTTCTCCTTGTGCTTGTTTGGTTATTGTGGAGCTTTGTGTTGTATCCAGGCTCAGTTTTTACTCTTACAGTGATTCCTGATCTTTCTGGCTCGTACCAGAAGTAGAAAAATACAAAACATAATGTTTACCTGTGTCCTATTCAAATGAATAACTTTGTCTCCAGTTAATTTTCTTTGATCTGATGTTTCAGCTCACCCCTAACCTCTTTGACACTCCCAACAAAAGTCAACCACTCAATTTAGTAAACAGCTTTTATGCCCTGGAAGTAAAAAGGGGGAAATTCACCTGTCGGTTTCCAACCGTGTGAACAAGTTTCAGTAATTTCATCTTATGCTGAGATCTAATTTCTGTATATTTGTTGCTATGTATATTAAACGTACGTACTTGGACTGTCAAGATTTTGAGTCTTCATTTATCAGTAACATCCGCCCAGGAGGTTGTGTCTCTACTGGTGTTGTTGCAGGATGAATGCAAAAACACCCTGTCTGATTTTAACGGAGGTTGTCGGAGGATTCTTGTGTGGGCAACAGGGACTGACCTTGCTGGAGGTTTTGGTCCCCTGCTGCGTTTCTGTTTGTGGTATGGTGTACCAGTGAAGAATATTTAGTTTAAATAATGGAAATCTTAGTCTCAAAAGATAAGAAATGATTTAAAAGCAGTCTAAAGTATTGAATGTTGACAGTTTAAGTGGAATATAATGGTTTTCTTATTGGGTTGTAATTTAAACACTCCTCCAGCTTGTGCAATACGTTGCAATATATTGCAAATTATATAACAACACTGAAAAGAGCAAGTTCCATGCAGATGGCATATTTAAGTTGCACCGTTTAATTCCTTAGTGGTAGTAGAGGTGAATATTACAACGTCTAGTGTAGTTTTCAAATATTGGCATCAAATCTTCTAGGATATTCCAGTATGACCTGTAATGCGTCACGACTTCGTGTCTGGATTGGAAATCGTATAATGTTTACAAGGTTTCTTAACGTCTACGTAACGCTTTCCGTTCGTTGGCAGATTTTCGAAAGTCACTCAAACGCACCATTGCAGTTCTCGCGGTTTTTGACGCTAGCGCGTCCACTCACGCCGGTCTTTCCATCTGTCTGAGTGCAGTAGTAAAGAACATGGCTGATGTGACAGTGGTTGACGGAGAGAAACTCAGCAAAAAGTGAGTTTGTGCGCATCTTTTTATCGAGTGTAGATTGGAGTTATCACTATACGCAATGTTTTTTTAATTAGCTTTTTTAACATAGAAATGAAATACGAGTACGCGATACGACAGGTCAAAGGATGAAAACGAGAGTTGGGTGCCCATATGGAGGCACGCTTGCAACCGATACATCCCGGAAATCAGGGTCTTTGATGTTTGTGGGAGTTGTAGTTTTTAAAACATGCCTCGTTATACTGGGTGAGGTGTCATCGGATAAAGTTAAACTACAACTCCCAACAGGCACAACAAACATTCATTCTTACAGATGGTGTAATCTTGCGGTTTCGTTTTTCGAATTTGCAGCATATTTATGAGAGCTGTCGTAGGAATAGAGCTTTTCTTTGTCCCCGTTTTAAGCGTTAAGAAGTGTGAAATCCTTTTTCCTGATTGAGCCCATTTCGGTTTTGCTTTGTTCTGTTGTATTAACACTGACAGAGGTTAACGTGACATATCAAATGGTGTGTGTGTGTGTGTGTGTTCGCATTAGCTAGTTTTCGTGCAGTGTGTCTCTGCAGACCTGTGGATTCCTTTCGTGCCCACTTGCAGCAGGCGTCCGAGTATGTTAACGAGTAATTTACGTTTTACTTGATCACATCATATCCGCTAGTCCCTTTGTTGATAAACAACATGTTATTTTCAACCACACAGTAACAGCATTCCCAATGACAACAAATAGATCAGGTGTGTGTGGGAGTGAGAGAGAGAGAGTTACTGAAATGGACACAAAAGACCTGTGAGACAAAATCAGTAAAAACACAGTTTGTGTTGACACATAATGCTGGGTGCCACCATAATGAAACTAACACAGATATACCAACTAAGACAGCAAGCGGAACACACCTAAGGTGTGTCGTGTAGGCCAGAGACAGCCTTTGCCGTGTGTGCTGTACATTGTCTGTGTTTATTTTCTCAGGTCGCCCTGCAGCCTGTGGTAGCTGAGCATGCTGTGTCTGCTCAGATCAGCCAGGCAGCAGGTGTGCCGGGCCTGTGGGGTCCGGGGACACTGGTTAAAATATGCACCCCCATGCACAGCTGCAGTCCCAGCTCAGATATACGGAAAACGTTGGCGAGGTGACAAGAGGTTGGTGGCTTTTCCGTTCCAGTGAGAAAAACAACCAACCTTTTGTCATCAGAGTAAATGCGTTCCCCTCGTTGCATGATGCTTATCCATCAACCCTGCTTTGACATATTCGGGGTCTTTACAAAAATGTGCACAGTGGGTACAAGGGAAGTAACGGGTTAGTGAACTTGTTTTGCGGACCAATTTGTCACGACGTTATAAAGAGACGTACTTCATGCAGACACTCTTACCACTCACGCTGACCTTCGACTTGTGAAGGTCAGACAAACCTTTGACACAACTTTTATGATTTCCTCACGTCTTACCAGTGAGCTCAAAAGGAGGTTGAAAGCCGAGAAGAAGGCCACTGAGAAGGAAGCCAAAGCCAAGGAGCAGCTGGAGCAGAAGGTGTCCAATGACCAGGGAGCAGAGAACACCTTTGTTGTGGATGAGGAGACACTTGACCCTAATGTGAGTTTTTGTTAAGCTCCTTACAATTTACTATTTATTCTATAGGTTCTGTTTTTTTTGATAAATACAGACGTGCCTCTGTTTTTCTGTAGCAATACTTCAAGATCCGCTCCCAGGCGATCCAGGAGCTGAAAGGCACAACTGAGGACCCATACCCCCACAAATATCATGTTGATCTGTCGCTCACAGAGTTCATTGAGAAATACAACCATCTGCAGCCAGGAGACCACCTTACTGATGTTGTTTTCAACCTGTCAGGTATTTTAATTTCTTAATAATATTACCAGTTTGTGTCTGTGCACTCAGAATGCTTCTTACCCTGTGAAACGATTGACAGGTCGCATCCATGCCAAGAGGGCGTCCGGTGCCAAGCTGCTCTTCTATGACCTGCGAGGTGAAGGTGTGAAGCTGCAAGTCATGGCAAACTCCAGGTACAGAATGGAGAGTCATCCATTAGTCGATACGCTCACGCGCGTGACTACCCTGACTTTGTTTCATTTGTTTGCTTTGTCTGCCAGGAACTACAAGTCGGAGGAGGACTTTGTGGCTATCAACAACAAGCTGAGGCGTGGTGACATCATCGGTGTCCGTGGTAACCCAGGGAAAACAAAGAAGGGGGAGCTGAGCATCATTCCCATCGACATGACTCTGCTGTCACCTTGTCTGCACATGTTGCCCCACCTCCACTTCGGCCTAAAAGACAAGGTAGCACCCACCAGTCAAAGAGACTCTGTGTATTTAAATGGAAATTACTTGTTTTATAAGTACATTAAGACAGATTGTAGTCTTTGTGTTTTGAATACGTTTTTTTTCCAAACAGGAGAGTAATAAATACAAGTGAAAGTAACTGTTTAGTATGAAATCGGTACAAGATACAACGGTTAAAGAGAATAAAATGTAAAATAAATTAGTCAAAATTCAATTCTGGCTTTGAAACGGAGGGCTTAGTTTGATGTGGAGGGTCAATCTGATAATCGATCTTCTCTCAAAGGAAACACGGTTCCGTCAGCGCTACTTGGATTTGATTCTGAATGACTATGTGAGGCAGAAGTTTGTCACTCGCTCCAAAATCATCACATATCTGCGCAGCTTCCTGGACCAGCTTGGATTTTTGGAGGTAAGGACACTCCTCCTCAGCTTCTCCTCCAACCACTCACCCCGTTCACACTCATCCACCTCATTCGTTGTGAAGCACTAAAAGGAAGACGAGTGTGTTTCGTCAGCCGATGTAAACAAACATCATTCGTGACGTAAGTTTGCTGCTCTGTTAGATTGAGACGCCGATGATGAACGTCATCCCTGGCGGGGCGGTGGCCCGTCCGTTCGTGACCTACCACAACGAGCTGGACATGAACCTGTACATGAGGATCGCCCCCGAGCTCTACCACAAGGTAATTCATTCATTTTCTTTACAGTTTTTCATGTAATATAATGAACCACACCACAGATTTTCCTTCAGTACGTTTTGAACTCAATAAATTGAAATGAATCTGACAACAGAACTGGGGACGTTGCTCTTTGCTACTTTGTTCTCATCTGTTTCGCCTTGGCGTACTTGTTGCTGAATCTCGTGACCTTCCAGGTCCTCATGCTGACCCTCACCACCGCTCAGCGTGTGCAAAGCTGCCACTGGTCCCGCGGTGTAAAACCAAAAACAATGATCAGTATAGATAGTTCATTTGTAGCTCTAGACTTACATATATCTCCCATAACAAACGTCCTCTCTCCTGCAGCCTCGGTTGTCGGTACTGTGTTTGCAGTCGTAGGACGGGTGTCTGCGTTGGAACCACGCTGTTGGCTGAGAGGTTTCCAGTTCTAAGTTGCAGTTTCTCTTCCACAGATGCTCGTGGTTGGTGGGATTGATCGAGTGTATGAGATCGGACGTCAGTTCAGGAACGAAGGCATCGATTTGACTCACAACCCAGAGTTCACCACCTGTGAGTTCTACATGGCGTACGCAGATTACCACGACTTGATGGAAATCACAGAGAAGCTGCTCTCTGGTAAGTCTCCTTGTCTCTGTGACGCCTCCTCTACTGGATGTTTGTATGTCGTATCATAGCCGCTTTTCTACTACACAGTTCCATGCCGTGATGGCGTTTACTACGCAACACAAACACGTAAACCATGTAAGACATGGATGAGCCTGCTGCTCAGTTTGTGCTGAGAGAGTCTTTGTCTGAGATTTGTGTCTCAGACAAAGAGAAGAGAGAGGAGGCAGGACACGGTCACAGAGAGGAAACTCCTGCTCAACATTCTCTTTGCGAGTCACTCTCATGTAGGGCTGGGCGATATCTTTTTAAATGGGAGATGGAATTAGGCTATATTTCTCCCGTTCCAGTCAAGTTGCTGGGCAGGAACAGAAACCCTGGCACTCTAACAGAAACTGTCAAGAACTGTCACAAAAACAATGGAGGAGATGGTGAAGTTACGACTGTTGGTGGAGAGAGACGGAGGACATGATTGTCGATACAGCGCTCTCTGTCCGGCTCCGTCCGGCTCTGATAACAAACCAGACGGCCCGCAGTGTGTGTTGACCACATCAGACATGTTAAATGAGAACACGACAATCACCAGTGAAACTGTAGACTCCTGGGTCAAAGTTAGCACCTGGGACGGCCCTCTGTCTGCAGGGACCAATCAGAGGACGGCCCTCTGTCTGCAGTGACCAATCAGAGGACGGCCCTCTGTCTGCAGTGACCAATCAGAGGACGGCCCTCTGTCTGCAGTGACCAATCAGGGGACGGCCCTCTGTCTGCAGTGACCAATCAGGGGACGGCCCTCTGTCTGCAGTGACCAATCAGGGGACGGCCCTCTGTCTGCAGTGACCAATCAGGGGACGGCCTCTGATTCTGCAGTGACTCACGTAGGGGACCGGCTCAGCTCTCTTGGAACCTCAGAGGACAGAGGAGCTGTGTTGGGCGGTCCCTCTCTCCCTGTGACCAATCAGAGGCTGACATTCTGCAGACGCCACATTCTAGTATCAGCTCAGCTCCCTTGAGAACTCAAAAGAGCCGCTGTCCCTAAAACGCTGAGTCGAGCTGGAACTGTATGGTGGAAAAGGGGCATAAGGGAACTGGATGACATCACTTTGTTTTCTCCGTGTCACGTTTCTTCTGACAGTTTCATGAAACAAGATGTTATGCATCTGCTCTGCCGGGAGTTCTGTTGAGGCGTTTTTTCACGAGCGCCTGCTGAGCACCATGTACCCACTCTTCTCAGCAGAAAACTGCTCCTCTTATCTCTGTGCTTTGCTGTTGCGCTCCAGGTATGGTGAAGCACATCACCGGAGGATACAAGGTGACCTACCACCCTGACGGTCCCGAGGGACAGGCCTACGAGATCGACTTCACGCCACCGTTCAGACGAGTGAGCATGACGCACGACCTGGAGAAGGTTATGGGCGTCAGATTCCCTCCTGCTGACTCCTACGACAGCGATGGTAAGAAGCTGAAGACTCAGGGCGAGAATTTAAATGTATGAATATAATAAAGCATTTTGTGCTACATAACTGTATGAAAAGTGCTTTATAAATAAAGTGACAGCAGAGCCAGCGTGAAACCACCAACGATCAAAAGCACCAGTTATTTGAGGTTTGTTGGTTTGGTTCACTGATGGAAACACCGCGTCGTGGAAAAGGGCGCTCGACATCTTCTTCTCTCATCCTCATAATTTCTCCTCAGAGACACGTAAGTTCTTTGATGACCTGTGCGCTCAGAAAGGAGTTGAATGTCCTCCACCCAGAACCACCGCCCGCCTCCTGGACAAGGTGCTCCATTCACCCATGTTTGTGAGCAAAAGATCCTCCCCCGTCACACCCGCTGACCTGATGATTTGTTGTCCAACAGCTGGTTGGAGACTTCCTCGAGGTCACCTGCATCAACCCCACGTTCATCTGTGATCACCCTCAGATCATGAGCCCGTTGGCCAAATGGTGAGAAGCACCTCGTCGTCGTGGTTTTGGTCGCCAGGACACGTGGCGCTCGGGTCGGAACACGGGTGTTTTTGCTTTGTTTTCAGGCATCGATCCGAGAAAGGCCTCACGGAGCGATTTGAGCTCTTCGTCATGAAGAAGGAAATCTGCAACGCCTACACCGAGTTGAACGACCCAGTCAGACAGCGAGAGCTTTTCGAGCAGCAAGCCAAGGTTCAAAAGCAAAACTCCTTCACACACCTCAGTGTGCTTCTCATGGTTCATCCATTGGATATCAGAGGTTGTAACTTGCGGCTGCAAACCAAGTTCCACCACATGGAAACACGTAGTTGTGCATGTTATTCCACATTTCACACACAGTGTTGAGATTAACTCCAACATGTGCTTAGTCATCACTAACCGACTGCATCTGCTTCAGGCCAAAGCCGAGGGTGACGACGAGGCCATGTTCATCGATGAGACCTTCTGCACAGCGCTGGAATACGGCCTCCCGCCCACTGCTGGCTGGGGAATGGGCATCGACCGCCTCACCATGTTCCTCACCAACTCCAATAACATCAAGGTAAAGTGGAGGGAATGAAGACGAGAACCGATCTACTCCCGCAGACATACTGAAGTTCTGCCAGGCCCGTGAGTGTCTGTGGACATTCTCAGCAGACACACAAAACATATGTCCGTCATTCACGGACCTCAGTGTGGTTTTAGCACATCAGCACATCACGTTGAATGAGCGGGAGACAAAAAAATAAAGAACTGGATCGTCATCGACGCTTGCGACGTCCCTCTAGTCAGATGTCACACGTCTGCAGCGTCACATGTTTGGTACCGGTTCAGCTTGCTTGGAAATTCGCTGGAGGAGGAACTAAAAAAAGTACCAGGTACCAGGTTTTATCACAAAAAAAAAAAAAAAAAGCCCAGGCGAGTTCAGCCAAGCTGGAACCGTGTCGTGACCAACACCAATAGTGCATGCGGGTTAAAGGAGAGGCGGGGCTGTGATGTCATCGCTTCAGGAAAGATGTGTACGATTTTGTGTGTGTTGACTGACAAAGTGACACAGCACGAGTTGACATTGTGTTGAACCCTCAGCTCAGTTTCTGTATGTTCTCTCACAGGAAGTGTTGCTGTTTCCAGCCATGAAGCCAGAGGACAATAAGCCTTCAGCACCTTCGGAGGGCACCTCTGTTTAACGATTGACCTTTGACCTCCTACTGCCACTGGGGCTGTCAGCAGATCGGGCTGGTGTCGTTTTGTTTCAGTGTTGGTTTGTCATCACTTGTTGTCCTCCTGTTGTTTGACCTTTTATTTCTGGGGTCTGATTTGTGGTCTTCTGACTCTAAGGAGACATTTTAATGTCATCATCCTGCCACTGAATACATGGTGTTTCAGTTGTGTGATCTCTTTGCATATCTGAGTCTTTACACAGTTCTGGTCACCAAATACATTTAGGTACAACAACCAACAAAGATCAAGCAAATTCTTTTTACCATGTCCGCTCATGTTCTTTGAGTTCTCTCTTCTGTCACTACCCCTCTGCCAAGAATTCATGTGGGCTTTAAATAAAAAGGAATCTGAATCTACATATTTCAGTCTTTGAACCTCCTCATTTCTCACAACACCCGGGTAGCATTTATATGAAAATCACATAAAAAAAATTTGACTTTTATTCAAACAGAAACTGACAATTTACAAACCGTCAGAGTCAGTGTGACTAGTGGGGAGTCCTGCTACTAGTACTAAGTTGGGTCGTTACCTCACACAAACGAGTGTGGGTATCGGGTCCCCCTCCCTGGCTGTCAGTCATCTGAGGGTCGTTAATGCGTTGGCTTACCTGAAAGGGGTGTGAGTTCCGGGTCCCCCTCCCTTGTTGTCAGAGTCACCTGGTGGTCGTTGGGTCACTGAGTGGTTGGAGCTGCAGGTATCTGCAGGTAGTTTTTGTTCCTCTTGGGGAGAGATCCTAAGACTGTATTGTACGTGTTAGATAAACTGTGTCTTAGGCCCCCTCCCCTGTTGAGAGAGGGTTTTTCTATTTTAACAAAAATTGCCTCTTTAACTCCTCTCTCAAACCATCGGTCCTCCCTGGCCAAGATGTGAAC
>CAAKHB010005562.1:0-11373 GCA_901007665.1 Aeoliscus strigatus | reverse complement strand
ACTCACTGCTGTGATTGCATCCAAAGGTGCATCTACAAAATACTGAATGGAAGGGGGTGATTAATTATGCAAACAATTATATTTCTTCATATATTTTTATGTCATTGAAATTATTTTGTAGAAATCTGTTTTCACTTTGACATTGAAGAGTTTTTTCCAATAAATTTTTGTGTTAAAAAGGCCAAATTGTATTGACCATGATTGATTTTTGAAAGCACTAAAAGTGTAAAACATCCAAGGTGGTGAATACTTATGATAGGCACTGTATATTACTATGTACCCCTAAATAAATTTACAATTACAAAAAAAGAATATTTAGAACTTGTAAATTTCAATGGTGTTTAGGTCACATGACCAAGACCCCAAACGCTTTCATACTGTCCATTAACCATGTCTCCATGATGGACACCTGTTGTTTAAAACTTCAGCTCATGTTATTTTAAAACAATTCAAAAGCGTTTAGGTCACATGACCAAGACCAGTCGTCAGGGCAGACGTGAAGTGGACCAAAGACGGCAGACGCACAGGTAGAAAAAATAAACTTAGGTTTATTCAAAGAACTGTTGATCGGGGCGAACGGTGGAGAACCAGGAGATGGAGAGGATGGGGAGCTGGAGTCCACATGGGGGGGGGGCAAAATAGGGGCAGCCCAGAAGACAGCCACCCAGTGGGGGGTCGGTTAGGAGGGTGACGACGAAACTGACCCCACTTTGGGAGTCGACTGACAGTGGTGAAGGTGACGCCACCCAGGATCAGGCAGGCATGAAGAGGCCCTCGGACTGGGCCCTGGGAAGAGACATGAGGAGGTGTCAGGTGCTCTGTGTCACAGAACATCAGTGAACAATGGCAGCGTCAGCTGAGAAGAAAATATCTCAATCTTTGACCATCTCACAGAGATGAGATGTTCCAGTTGTCGTCTGATCGAGTGTCGGGGACACTGGTGATACCGCTGCTAGGGATGTTCTCATACGTCTTCATGACTACAGACAAACATTTGACAGTGAATATTATTCATCATTCTATTGTCACTAAACACTCAAATTAAATGACATGTATGAACAACACAACTCATGAATGAAGATGGGTTTCTCGTTCAGTCTTGAGTGTATCAGTTCAAATGACTTAAAATATGTGTCAGTCTTTGACCAGCAGGGGGGTCTGTGTGCACATGAATGAACCTTGTTTTTTAGAAAGCTTCATCTGACCAGCATACCAGCTTTACAACTGAAGTGCTCGTGTGTTTGTTATTGTTCATTTTACTGTCGTTGTGATCCAAGTAGAAAGTAGACTAGAAATTCGTTTGGTGAAAATGTGAAGTACGTCACCTCGCTGGTGACCAGGGCCGTTCTTCATCTTCAGGGTGCCCCAGCCTCGGAGGTGTTCAACAAATTTATCTTCTTCACTAATACTAGATATCTGTGGACACTTGTGCTTTCCATATTTCACACCACCAATTTGGCTGTTGATCTATCTGTATTTGTCAGGTGAATACACCATGTCATCGATGGTCGATACACACCATTGTGACACACAACCACAGAAAAGAAAGACGCTTTTAATTGTGAAATGATGTCATCACATAGATTGTCTAGCAGGTCAGGTCCTACTGCATCGTTCAAAGTTGACCTCTACACAAATGAATGGTAATAGCAAAGGCACTCACCAACGTAGGTACTTTGAGAATGTTACATTGAGATATTGCTGAAGATCAACGAAGAAGGAAGAAAAAAAAACAACACTTTTCTATTTTGTTCAATCCACTCAGATTATGTTTCAGAACAAAAAGTGTAAAAGCGTTCACAGCCCATTGACACTGGTCACGTATGGAGGTTGGATGTCTGGTCACTGATGGTTGACAGGGGTGGGGTCCAGCAGGCTGCTCACCTCCTCCAGCACTGAAGCACATGCTGTCCCATCCGGATTTCAGCTGACGTGTTGTGAATCAGAGTGTGTTGAGCTGTAGCATGAATACAAAAGTCCTCTCACTGCGTTCCTGTAAACGGTATCGGCTGATGAGACATGAAATGCATTTGTTTTGTGCTCGGCCTACTTGGGATTCTCCAACAGTTTTGAAACCTTTGAATTTGTGTGCTGTGAGTTAACCTGAACACGAACCACGCAGTCGACATGAAAACAGTCCAGTGGTCATCGAGGGTCACGTTCAGTTGACGTTTGAGTTGATCTGATCTTATCACAGACCCACGTGTGTGTCCGGGTGGACGTTGTGTACATCCGCAGCCGTTTCACTCCGACTGCTTCCCAGTGTCTCTGTGCAGCTCCTGTGCCACTGCTCGGACGGGTGGGTCCAGTCCTGGATGTTTGTGACCTGTACGGACAAGGGGCAGAGGGACATGCTGTCAGAAGAAGAGAACTTTCCAGAAGACTCATATTCTGGGTCGACGGGCTCCACTTTGACTTGGATGGTTTTGGCTTTGATGCGTAATTTATGGGGCAGAGCTGAAGAGCTGGACTCTGGCACTTTGTGTGTCGACACGATCACGCTCCTCGTGTCAGCTACAGGAACCTGCTGCTCGTCCTCCCCGTCCGACGACTTGCTCAGAGCGCTGTCGTCGGAGCTTCTGGGGGAGTTACTGGACGACCTGGCGATCTGCTTGAACGCCGACGCCGACTGGGAGTAGACTGTAGACAGAGGGCCGGCCATGTAGTTCCTCCACAGTTCATAGGTACCACTACCCTCCTGTGCATAGCTGCTGTTTTCTGCCAGTTCCTGCTTCACGTCTGTGGTCCTGGAGAAACTAAAGCCACCCTGAGTCGCTGCACATGTCTGGAGCAGGTGAGGTGAAGGTCTGATGACGGAGATGCAGCTGCCATGCAGAGGACGGAGCTCCGAATTCCTGCTGGAAGAATCTTGGCCCCCGACGGGTGGGACGAAGTCCTGGTGCGGTTTGGCAGTGGTGGAAGTGGACAACTTCTGGGCCTCCTGTGCGTATACTGCTGAGGTGATCAGGCCAAACTGCAGCTTCAGTGACAGCAGCTCTGCCTTCAGGGACGCATTCTCCTCTCCCAGGGCCATCAGCTTGTTCTCAAGCACCATGTCATTGATGCGCCGCTTCTCTCTGGAGCGCTTGGCAGCCTCATTGTTTTTGCGCCGCCTCTCCCAGTAAAGGTTGTCTTTCTTCTCCTCGGGGATGAACTCTCTTTTCCTGCGAGAGGTTGTTTTAGCCTTGAACGGCAGAGGATACATCGGGTTCACTGCCGCGTCCCTCGGAGCCCCCTGTAAGGCCGCAGCCAGTACAAAGACATTGTCTCCACTACACGGCTCACTCGAGTCCATTTCTTGTTTGATCGATTGCATGTTGTCACTGTCTGCTCCAGACATGTCTGTGGACCATCGTGCTCGTGTGCAGCAGTGGTATGTTTACAGCTGGTATGTTAATCCACTGCACTCAGGAAAATCTGTGGAACAGAATGAAGACATTGAGTGTGTCAAATGATACTGACAGTGGTGTGGTGGTCCAATTGCAACAAAAAACCCAAAATACATTGAAAATGACACTATGCAATTCGCCTATGGATCAATACCATATAATACAAAGTATGAATAGTCTTGTGTTTATTTATGAAGTTCACTTATTTGATATTTTGGTACCCTCTATAGTTCAATTCAATTCAATGTATTTCTATAGCCCAACATCACAATTTACAATTGTCTCGATGGACTTTACAGTCCGCACACTGCTACAGCCTCTGTCCTAAACCCTCACTCAGGGTGAGGAAAAACTGCCCTGTTGGCTCCTTCGAGCCAGGACCTTCAGCGTGTATTGGGGCGGTTCACAGCCGAGTGTGGAGCAGCCAGGATGAGAATCAGCACCTCCAGGTCCGAGGCCATGGTTCTCTGGGCGTCCCTTCTCAGGCTTCTGTCCCCACGACCCGGCCCCAGATGAAGCGGAAGATGATGGGTGGATGGATGATTGTCAACTTATTACATTACAAAGGGCATTTTCCAAATTTTTATCTGAAGTGAAGAATTGGAAATGCTGATGAAAATGAAGTTCCGAAATAAATAACACTTTGACACTTTTGTCAGGCCTCTACAGACCTTCACAGAGACTGGGCCTTTTTGAAAATTGCCTACTACATACTACATACTACCTGGGTATAAACTGCACACTAAATGCTGCATATTACCTCAGTATATACTACATACTGAATGGTGGATTCAGGACGTCAGTTGGAGCAGATTGTTCACAGTACGCCACAACGTAGCCACGTATCCCAGAATGTATTTCTCATGAACTAGCAGCAATTGTTTAGAATTTCAATGCCGGCTGAAAGCTGATTTAATCTCCATCGTTTGGGCTGTTCATATGTCACTTTATGAAGTTTTAAAAATAAAAATGGTCACTGTGAATGCTTGTTTGTCCTTCAGCTTCCTGACAGCGGGGATCAGCTCCAGAACAACAGAGATCCGTAACCGGAGGAACGGGAGAAGATCAATGAATGAATACACTAATTAATTAATACACAGACATTAATTATATTATATGATGTATAATATCATATGTATTATATATTATATATACGTATTATATGTATAATATTATACATGAATACACTAAATGTACATACATATATTTAATATGAATTATTCTTAGACTAGATATATTTCAGTGTATCCTCTGACTTATTTCTGCATATTTTTCTCAACACCGATTACTGTTCTATTTTCGGACTATATTCATGCTGTCCTCAGACTTTTGAACAATAAAGCTGTTAAAAAAGGCCTCCTGCTGTATTTGTAATTGTTCTGTCAACGTATCCATGGACAAATTCAGCCCTGGCACATGTGCACTATGTCATACATTTCATGTTAATGTTGGGACTGACTAGGAATGGAACAATTCCTTGAGTAATTCCATTACTTCGGTTACAAAAAACCCTCGAGTCCTCTGCCTCGAGGACTGCACGGACCACTTTTAACGCTGTGACCTGTGTTTGTTGGACCACGGCCCTCGCATACCACAGCAGCACGTCTTCAGTGCTGCAGCATATCTGCTGAGGACGCCCAGAATGGAGGGAAGGACCCAAGACAAGGTACCTGACAGACAGCATAACAGTAGGTTTATGGTAACTATGACGACTGTGGAACTGTGGTTAGTTTATTACGAGGTATAACAGTGACTAGAACGTGACTTCATACAGAGTTGATTTAACGTGGACAGTCCAGTGAAGAAAAGAGAAATAACATCATAAAGCTACCTAAGCAGTTATCAAATTTAACTGATCACTTCTAGCAGGCAATATTGTGTAGTGGAACAAGGAAGTGTGTCATTTGGTTGGAGGATAATGTGTGTTTGTGTGTACATGTACATATATAGTAGTCTTAATTTTATTTTGAACACTGCAAATGACTGACTCAGCTGTGTACTTCCATCAATGCACAGTCATGAACTATGTCATTTAGTCATAGTAATGTCAATTAACTATTATTTCTCTTCTTTTTCGGTAACTCATTACAATCTCATGAAAATACAATTTGCTGCTATGCACAATGTGAATTTAAGAAATGAAAACTGGTGAATATCCGGAGAAATCCGGTTCTTCATTGGTATTTTCTCTTGTGTATTTCGACTGCTCTTTAAACAAGCAAAAATATGTTTTATCCCTCGATTAAGCAACGGTTTCTATGTCATTTTATGAAGTTTTTAAAATACTTAATGCAGGAATGTAACACTAGAGATTCCCCAAGAAGTCGTCAGTTTATCCAAATAACATCGGTTTGGAAATTTGGAGAAGAGCCACAGATGAAGCAGCTGGCCGGGAGCAGCTAACAGCTAACAGCTAATAGCTAACAGCTAACAGCTAACAGCTAACAGCTAGCAGCTAGCAGCCATGAATACTGACATGATCACGAATGTTAAGTTTTACTGGACAGAGACGTGCTGCCCCTGGCTCCAACATGTACAAGCACTTTATTTAAATCACACCGTTTAAATTATGGCCACAACCATCAACACAAATACACATGCAGCTTTTTTAGACACCACAGTTAGATAACTTCCAAATAAAAACTCTCCTTATTGAAATGTAATGCATGTGTTGATCCACAAGGTCACACTGCACAGTAGCTACAATATAAAACAAACTTGTGTTAAATGAAATTCAGTATAGACTGCTCTGTTCATTTATATACATTTACATTCACTGAAATTAAATTAATATTTGTAGCCGACATTTAACATGTTGGTGCGCTGGGGATACGGTCAGTGTGAACGTGTTAAGCAATAACCTCAGTGGTTGAATTATTCATTAAATAATAGACAAGTATCCTGAAGGTCCTGGTTTTCCAAGGTCTCAACTGGAGTTTAATGTGTTTAGGGTCTCCACGCTACCAAGAGGACTAGGAATAGGAATAAAGTTGTAAATGTTACACAAAGTCGTCTCAAACACAAAAACACCTGCACAATCCTGCTGTAGAACAGTTTGTGGTTTCATTCTCTCATGGATGAGAGGTTGTGAACGATCCTTTAACCAAACTTGTGCTTTAAGATGAGATGTGATGTAATGTCTTCCCGAACAAGGTCAATGTTAGTGTTCCGAAAAATACATCAGTCATTGCTCTAATTTCGCTTTTCTACAAAACGTATCACAGAAATACGGAATCTAGATCACACATGGTAAAAATGGATGAATACATTACCTCAACTGGAACTGGATGTTCAATGTGGAACTGTCGCTGTGTGTGTGTGGTGTGTATGTGTGTGTGTGTGTGTGTGTGTGTGTCACACAAAACTCCTCTGTGGTGTCTGACTGCCAGCAGCTTCTATGGCTGCAGATATTATGCAATATTTGACTGTGTGGCAAGAATACAGTCATGTGTTTGTTGAGCTATTATATTCATCTGTGAATGAATATAAATTAACACACACACAGCAAGTAATCCTGCTCAGAAATACCATGTTAGTGTTACAATTCAATTCACGTTACGTGATAGATCGAACACTGGTCCTTGTGGTCAGCTGTTACAGGAGGTGGATTGGATATAGAGCATGAAGCTGATGAAGCCACGCGTCGATAAGCAGCACTAAGACCAACTAGACGTGAGGAGTTGAGAATAACCAGGCTACCTGAACGTCTCCTCGTTTCACTGCATTCACACCAGATCGTACACACATATTCGTCTCCAACAGTCGATTGCGTCAGAATTGAAAGAAACTTTGAGCGTCATGTTTTGTACGTCAGTTTGCCTTTAACGTTAGCATTGCCGCTTTATGTGTTTGATGCCAGAAACCAGAAATACAAGCTAACTGTACGTCGCTATGATTGTTCATCAAAAGGCCGTAAACACACCGGTATATCTCAACCATTCGGGGGGTGTAAGGTTGGCTTTACCTTCTCTGACAGCTGGAGGTGGGGCTGGCGAATAAAACATGGACGGACAACGCGGGTTTCCATCAGCTTCTGAAAAAACAACTGTTCGTTCTCACTCTCCTACTTCGGCTTTTCCTCTCAAGGTGGCTCCTGGCTCAGATCTGTGTTAGTAGGTCACTGCCTCATTGCATTGGTAGCGGGAGTTTGAGTGACAGCCACCGCAGCCAATCAAATGGCAGCTCTACTAGTGCTAGCCAATGTCTGTGAAATCTCCTACAGGATGTGTGACGTAATCAACAATGCGTGTCAGACAGGTCTTACACGTTTGGTATTTACACACCAGTAATAAATATGAATCATTTATTGTTCGGTCTTCCAAGCATCTTACAACGTGAGTTTAATGCAAGTCAGTTGGTCATAAGTCAATGTATGAGGACAGTTATGTAGACTTATGTCACATAGACATACAGTCAAATTTATCGTAATAATGTGTAATGATGTGTGTCTAACATATTTTCAAAGCAAAAAATATAATCACTGCATTGATATCCTTTACCTTCCACTCGAAGTTCTTACATATGCATCTGCTGTAAATAAGATATCTCAGTTTGATGCAAAATTGCAGTAGTTTGCATATCTTTCTGGACAGTACACAATCACCAGTGTTATCACAATTATTATTCCCACCAACGAAAAAATAACACAAAATGCAAATGCAGACCCTAATTCCAAATTTAAGAAAATAAAAGTACTCGTAATTATCACAAAGCTAGTATCAAACATAAAAGTAGTCATTTGTTGGCAGAAAACACCACTGGAGCTAATAATAATAATAATAATAATGCCAATATATGTACCTGCATATATTGTTTCATGATATTTCATGATATCTATTTTTGCTTTGGTTATGGATAGGTTGACAGACATGGTCAGACAGGAGTCTCCCTGGACTATGATGTTTGCAGATGACATTGTGATCTGTAGTGAGAGTAGGCAGCAGTTGGAAGAGAACCTAGAAAGGTGGAGGTTTGCTCTAGAGAGAAGAGGAATGAAGGTCAGTCGTAGCGAGACAGAGTATATGTGCTAGGGCAGACCAGTGGAAGTGAGGTTACAGGGAGCAGAGGTGGTGAAGGTGCAGAGTTTAAGTACTTAGGATCAACAGTGCACAGTAGTGGAGACTGTGGAAGAGAAGTGAAGAATAGGGTGCAGGCAGGGTGGAACAGCTGGAGAAAAGTGTCAGGAGTGATTTGTGATAGAAGAGTTCAGCAAGGTGAAGGGAAAGGTTTACAGGACTGTGGTTAGACCAGCTATGATGTATGGTTTAGAGACACTAGCGATAGGCAGAAGACAGGAGGCAGAGCTGGAGGTGGTTAAAGATGCTTAGATTCTCTTTAGGAGTGACCAGGATGGACAGGATTAGGAATGAGGTCATCAGAGGGACAACACAGACAGGAAGGTTAGGAGAAAAAGCTAGAGAGGCTAGACTGAGATGGTTTGGACATGTGCAGAGGAGGGACAGTGGATACATTGGTAGGAGAATGTTAGAGATGGAGTTGCCAGGTAGGAGACAGAGAGGAAGGCCAAAGAGGAAGTTTATAGATGCAGTGAGGGAGGACATGGAGGTAGATGGAGTCCGAGTAGAGGATACAGAGAACAGGGAAAGATGGAAATTGATGATTCGCTGTGGCAACCCCTGAAGAGGGACAAAGCCGAAAGGAGAAGAAGAAGAGGATTTCATGATATCTATTTTTATATCTATTTTCTTTTATGATACTTCATACTTCAAACGTCAGTGCAGCACTGGATGAAAGACGGCAATGGTCTGTCCGAGCCTAGAATTCCCTGACCTGTCAGTGACCATGCGGATTTCGATCACAGGTGAGGAACGTTGCCATTAGTAAGGTACAGTTAGCAGCTTTTGTGTCAACTGCAGGCTTCAGACGCCAGGGTATGTCAACTTTTGATCAAGTGTGGGTCGTTTCTGTTGTCATTATGATTTAAAAAGTGTTAACACTGTTGTTTGAAAAGCTTCAGCCAACCACTAACCGAGAATGGCCCAAAATCACTAATTCTGCCAGGTTATGTAACTTATGAGCACAACTGTATATTACCAAACTACTGCTGCTCAAACCCCCCCCCCTGCAGAGGTCCCTGTTGGATATGCTTAGGTATATTTCTGGAAGTACAAATCAATATGTATGCTCAGGTCTGTGTTATCTTGTAGTGTAAACTATAATATTACTTGTTCACATGGTATGCTTTCATAGACAGATGGAATGCATTAACAACAATAGTTCCATTCTAGTCTGCCCACAACACAGCAAACTAATATGAAAAGGCTGGTTTTCCACATGGAGTTTGTGTCAGACACTGGTCTCTGTAGTGCTCAACCCACTGTCTACCTTTTGAATTTCTTCCTCCTTTGGAAAAGTCTGTGTGTCACCATCATTTCTGTTAAGATGTCCATCATTGTGATCACAATGCCAACCAACTTGTTTAGAAAGCAGGATGCTAATACTGCATCACCAATGCTTGAATGTGTGTGTCTGTTGTTACAACTGTCGTATTTGGATTGTTGGTGGGAGTGTGTCCTCTCTCTCTCTCTCTGTACATCTTTGTATGTAAATAGGTGTGTGCCATACCAGGATTGGTCTCCTGATTGGCTGAGGGAGCATTTAAACCATGAACTTTGCTATTTGAGTGTTTTGTTGGTTCGCAATACGGTTGAAGAGTATTAGGAGTCAACTGCCATTTTTGTTAAGACTGTTTTTCTGCTGTTTGTCTTTTGTTTCCCTCCCTGCCAGTTAGATTTTGGTTGTTTCCCAGTTAGCATTGTTCTGTTTGTTATTTTGGCCTTAGTTCACTCCGAAGTCAGATATATTCCTTTACCAACTGGAATAAATTCTTTTGTTATCTTTTTGGTACTTTCGTCCTTGTGGCTCCTTGGGACTTGGGGAAGATATGGGCCTTTTTGTGTTGCGTCTCAGAGCCCCAAGACAGGGTGTAACACTGTGAATAAAACAACTGAAATGTGGCTACATCTGACTAGACAGATCACAACAGATCACATCACTCATTTAAATACTGTATATCACACAGGACAAACAACCAACCAGCTAGAAATTAGTGTTTACTACACTGTAGGAAAATAACTACAATGTCTTTTTTTATTTCTGGAAGAAAGAAAATCCTTTTTACTGGCAGCTTTGTACATTTTCTGTCAATATACGAGATTAGTATGTTTTAAAGAACATTAATTTAATTTAACTTTAACTTTAATTAAAGTTTTCTTTTGTTCCCTGTTGTTTTCTTCCTGTCTGTTCCTCCGGTGCAGTTGGTGGCGCCCGTGTACCTCTGAGCGAACGTGTCAGCCGCCAAGTAGAAGAAGAACAGCAGCAGCAGCAGCAGCAGACGACGAAGCAGCAGCAGAGGAACTGACAGCAGCCCTGCAGCATGGCGGTCCTAGCGGGACGCACAGTCCTTTCACGAACCCTCCGCGACCACGTAGTAGGCAGCGACGGCGCGGGCCGGCTGGTGGCGGCCTGCTGCCGGTTGAGACAGTCGTTTCTGTCCGGTAATGTCCCCCAATCTTTAAGCACGTCCGGTCACGTAGCAAGGACACGAAACTACAGCTCCGACTCAAAGGACGACCTGCGCGTCAAATACCTGGACGGAGAAGACGTCGGTAAGTTCCGGTGACAGTCGGTTTCAGGAACCGTGATGTCGTCACGTCAACGAACAGTCTTCCGTCGAAGGTCTTGTAATGAGGCAGCTTGTCATCGCCAGAACACTGGCCCAGCAGCTGAAGTCCCATCTGAAGTATCAAATTGTTGCATACATTGTTTAGAAAATTCACCCACTGAAATCCCCAAAACACGCTAACGATCCGAGTCATGTAAAACCCACGTCAGGGTTGAAGTTGAGTCCAGGGGGGAATACAAAGTGGGAAAAAGGGGGAAGTGTGTGTGTGTGTGTGTGTGTGTGTGTGTGTGTGTGTGTGTGTGTGTGTGTGTGTGTGTGTGTGTGTGTGTGTGTGTCAAC
>CAAKHB010005560.1:10687-25848 GCA_901007665.1 Aeoliscus strigatus | reverse complement strand
CCTCCAGCTCTGCCTCCTGTCTTCTGCCTATCTCTAGTGTCTCTAAACCATACATCATAGCTGGTCTAACCACAGTCCTGTAAACCTTTCCCTTCACCTTAGCTGAGACTCTTCTATCACAAATCACTCCTGACACCTTTCTCCAGCTGTTCCACCCTGCCTGCACCCTATTCTTCACTTCTCTTCCACAGTCTCCACTACTCTGCACTGTTGATCCTAAGTACTTAAACTCCTGCACCTTCACCACCTCTGCTCCCTGTAACCTCACTTTTCCACTGGTCTCCCTTTCATTTATGCACATATACTCTGTCTTGCTATGACTGACCTTCATTCCTCTTCTCTCTAGAGCAAACCTCCACCTTTCTAGGTTCTCTTCCAACTGCTGCCTACTCTCACTACAGATCACAATGTCATCTGCAAACATCATAGTCCAGGGAGACTCCTGTCTGACCTCATCTGTCAACCTATCCATAACCAAAGCAAACAAGAAGGGGCTCAGGGCCGATCCTTGATGCAGTCCTACCTCTACCTTGAAGTCTTCTGTCCTTCCAACAGCACACCTCACCACTGTTCTACTACCTTCATACATGTCCTGCACCAAGCCAACATACTTCTCTGCCACTCCTGACTTCCTCATACAAAACCACAATTCCTCTCTTGGCACCCTGTCATATGCCTTCTCTAAGTCTACAAAAACACAATGCAGCTCCTTCCTACCTTCTCTGTACTTCTCCATCAGCATCCTCAGGGCAAATATTGTATCTGTGGTGCTCTTTCTAGGCATGAAACCATACTTATAATCATTATTATAATTATTGCTTTTTTGAACTCATCCCAAACAGCAAGGAGGAATAAAAAGTAAAAAGAATAAAAACTAAAGCTCAGGTCTCAGAAGGATCCAGATGTGGGGACAATAGAGTATAAAATAACTGCTTGAGGCAGAAGGCCATCCACAGACCTGTAACAGGCAGGTCGTTCCTGTCCTCCATCACTAAGAGCAGCTCATGCGAATGTTTCTATTAGAACTGTCGGTGAGATATGACAACCTGACAATCTGACAACCGATGTCAGGTTTGGGTCTGAACCGTCGGCTGTCGAACCGGACGTGGTTGGAGATGGACCCGGTGACAACGTCTGTACCTGACAGGACCGACGTCCTGGTGCTGTCGGAGCTGTTGTGCCCCTCGCCCAGGGCTTTGACCCAGACGTCGTATTCCGTGCCGCACGTCAGTCCCGAGACAACACAGCTGGTGTCTGCGTCCGCGCCGACGCAGGACGCACGTCGTCCCGTTCGGTCGTCGAAGTAGGCGACGTAGCCCACGGCGAGGTCGCTGGGCTCCCAGGACGCTGTGGCCGTCGACTGCTCACACGGCGCGTGGGCTCGAACGTTGGTGGGTGGGCAGGGCTCTGGAACGACACACGGCACGTTTAGACAATGACACGTCCAGAACGGGAGACGTCCTCGGTTTCGTCCTCACCCGTCTTGATCTGGCTGGTCTCAGACAACAGACTGTCACAGGCCGGGTTGTGCGCCATCACAGTGACGTTGTAGGTCTGACCACACTGCAGACCGGTGAGGGGGCAGCCGGTACTGACGGTGTTGCAGGCGGCTGTCAAACCCTGGTCAGTCGCAGCCTGCACAGAGTAGGACACCGCGCCGCTTGCCGCAGCCCATCGGATCTGAGCGTGGCTCACGTTGTAGTGGACAGAGAGGTGGGCGGGGGAGCAGGGCTCTGGAGGGTACAGATCACTTTGACTGCGTGAACATGATTCAACTGGAGTCCGACTCACGCGCCGACATTCTCTCACCTGTGGTGAGCGAGACGGGGACACTGGCTGGACCGGGACATCCGGTGTGCATCGCTTCCACCGCCACCGAGTATTCCTGACCACAGACCAGATCGTTGAGGAGGCAGGATGTGCCCGTCTCACTGCAGGTGGACACGTGTCCGTTCGTAGACGTCGCCTGGACGCCGTACGCAGAAGCCGCAGCGGCCGTGCTCCAGCTGACCAGAGCTTCGAGCGTCGTACAGTTCATCGTAGCGGACAGGTCGGAGGGAGGACATGGAGCTGGGTGGTAGGAGAGGGGGTAGACGTGATAAAAAGCATATTCCCAGAGCAGTTGCATACTAACAAAGTCAAGCTGTTGAGTACCAGTGAGTTTCTCGATGGGGGTGCTCATCTCGCTCATGCAAACGTTGGTGTGTCCCATCACAGTGAAACTGTAGACTTGACCACAGCTCAGGTCCAGGAAGGAGCAGCTGCTGTCGGCGGCGTGGCACGTGGAGTTCACGCCTGACGCAGACGTGGCTCCAACGGTATAGTTCTGACTGGTGCCGGTGTGGTTCCACATCACCGTCAACATGTTGGAGCTGCAGTTCAGACCAACGCTGGTATTCTCTGGTCTGCAGGGGGCTACATGAAGGTTGAACGAGTCGGGGGTTTGTCTTCGTCAGCAAACGCTGCATTTCATTGTCTGTGTCCATAAAGATCGGGTCTCACCAGACTGAACCTTGTAGTCGGAGCCAGCGATGATCTCACAGTGAACGGAGGACGAGGTGACGGCCACCTCGTACACCCGGCCACACCGCAGCTCCTGAATGGAGCAGGAGTCGGTTGTGGAGTTACAGGACACTCTGTGTCCGTCTGCGCCGATGGCCCAGGCGGTGTAGTTGTCCGAGCCTGCGGTCCGCGTCCAACTCACGTTCATCGCATTGGTTTGACAGTCAAGAACAGACAGGACGTCCGCGGGGAGGCAGGGAGCTGTGGAGACGGGTTGAATCAGTGAAGGTGATGCGAGACAAACCGACAGGTGGTGAGTCAGGGCGACAGCCGCATCGTACCGGAGTCGAAATGAACGTCGGCGTGTTTCGTGCCGTTGCAGCTCTCGGTTGACGCCACCAGAGAAGCGACGTAGGCGCGGCCGCAGTGAAGTCTGACGGTGCAGGAGGTGTCCTCCGAGGAACAGGACGCCACATGGCCATGCTCGCCCATCACCTCGACGGTGTAACCGTCCGCTCCGTTGCTCCCCGCCCATGAGAAATTGCCTCTGTTTGTTCCACAGTCCACGTGGGCCGTGAAGCCCGTGGGCTGGCACGGAGCTGAAGGAGGAGGGAACGTCCGGTGAAAAAGTCAAACTCCACGTGCTGTTGCCTTAGGAACACACCCTACCTGTGGTCATTTCCATGGGGGGGCCGTATCTGACGCAACTTCCCTCCTGGGTTGCGATGCGGAAAGCGTATCTCTGTCCACACTGCAGGTCGGTCAGAGCGAGGGAGGTGTTTGCTGTAGCGTGATACGAAGGAGGGAGCATGTTGCCGAGCGACTCAGATTGTAGGATGTACGCGGTGTTTGGTGTTGGACCCTCGTCCCACGTGAGGGTCACTTCCTCGGTGTCACAGTTGACCTGGCCCATCAAGTTAGTGGGCGGACATGGAGCTGAAATGACACACGGGGACGTTGTACATCGATCGGTCTCTGAGCCATCACGGCAGCTTCTTCCTCACCTGTTAGCAGCTGCACAGCTGAGCTGGGCTGGCTCCAGCAGCCCCCCCCCACCGTCAGGACCGTGACGGCATAGCTTCCACCACACCGTAGGCCCGTGAAAACGCAGGACGTGGAATCATTTGAGCTGCACTTTTGATTGTGTCCGTCATCGGCGCGGGCCGTCGCTTGGTACATCTCAGCCCCCGTTACGCTGGACCAAGACACAGTGTGGTTCTCACAAGCTGCAGACACCGTGACGTTACCGGGGGGGCAAAGACCTGGAGAGGAGGGAGTGAATATAAATATTGTCTCAGACAACCGGTGTAACGGGATGTGAGTATGTCCTGCACCTGATCTGAAGCTGTGGACCGCGCTGGGGTCTCCGGGGCACGACTCTGAGTATGGTGTGACCGTGATCGCGTAGACCCCCCCACACTGGATGTCAGAGAGTTGACAGCGGGTGGTGTTGGTGTGGCAGTGGCGTGACGGCCCGTTCCGTCCGGTCGCCATAACGTTGTATCCTACGGCGCCGGCGCTTCCCACCCATGACACCAGGGCTGAGCGATCGGAACACACCGGAACGGCGCTGACGTTCTCCGGGGGGCACGGGACTGGAGAGGGAGAGGGACCACAACACACACACACACACACACACACACACACACACACACAGGATCTCAGGGGATGTTTGTGGGGCTTCAAATATTAACACCAGGTTCATGTTTGAATATGACATGGAACTGCTAGCTCAGTTAGCTTAGCGATAGAGAAAGCTGAATACTGTTCCAAAGTTTGGGGTCCACCACACAATCTGAGGACAATTTCATTTTTCATGCTCCCCTTCAGTTTCAGGTGTGCTGACATAATTGAACACGGATTGTCGAATTGTCAATCAACCCTTTAACGCCATTGGCTGACACAATGTAGCATTAGCACACAGGATGGATGACTGCTGGAAACGACCTCTGTCCATCGACGTGTTCCATTAAAATCACGTTTCCAGCTGCAATCGACATTAACACACTTTAACAATGTCCCGACAGTATTTCTGATTAATTTTAAAATCTGTGCTTTTCTTTCAAAATAAGTATTGTACAGATGCTTGATTTACTTCCTTCCTACTTTACTTCAGGTTTCTATGTACCAGTGCCACCATTGTTACATGAAAAGCAGCGTGTGGACAGATAAATGTTCTGTTGTTTAATTTGGATATTTTTGGTTGTTGCTGTATTATTGGTGGGTCTGCAGCAAGAGTATAAATTGAATAAATTAAATATGACTATTAATTTAGTCACACACATCCACACACTCACGCACCACATCGGCCTGTTGGTCTGTAGCTCTGCCATACGTTCACCTACGGCCGTAAACTATACATCTACGCGTTCGGGGAGTCATCGCCGTGCCAACCGTGGGTCCTTCGACCCCCCCCCCGTCGCCCCCCCGTTCGTAAGAACGGCCCACGGTTCTACAGCTGTATATTTTGACGTAGCCGAAGGGCCGTTCGTAAGAACGGCCTAAGGTGCTTATTATTAGTTTATTATTAGTTTTCAGTCATACAAAATACAAATAACTGCAATACAAAAAGTGGTAAATAGTCAGTCGGTATGGTGTCTTTACCTGTCTGGAGGAGTTCACCGACACCCGGGGTGCTGTTGCACTGGGCCCCCTCAGCCTGAACTGTGACATTCAGATCCAAACCACATGGTAAGTTGTCGATGGCACAACTGGTATTTGCGGTCTGACAACTACCCAGAAACCCTTCCCCTGAGATCTGAGCCAGGAACCCAAGATGTCCGGCGCTGTCGGCCCACTTCAGCACGGCCGTGTTGGTGCCACAGGTGAACTGCTTCGACACGATGGCTGGAGAACAGGGGGCTGTGACAGAAACAGACGGGAGGTCATTGGGTGAATGAAGACACAAGAGTATCCGTCGCATTCTGGCCCTTAATGATGCAATCTTCATTTTGGTTTATTAGAGGACCTGTCCTAAAATCAGGACAATCAAATATTGTAGAAATCTTTCAGAACTTCTAAAATGAGCTCCCGTACACGACAAAGGTTTGGGGTCACTTACAAATGTTCGTTTTTTCAGTGAATATTACATGAAATGAATCAGAAATAAAGTCTCGACATTAGTAATGTGGCATATGGCTGATGTAGCTGGTGGACAGAGACCATTTCCAAAAGTCTAATGTGCTGATGGTACATGGTGTTGGCTAATTGGTGATGAAAAAACGTTGTTTTAGCACAGCTGAAAACTGTTGATCAGAGAAACTAGAGAACTGTCACGAAATTGTCTGAGTGACCCCCAACGTTTGCGTGGTAGTGTAAATGGAATTTACAAGACTAATATATAATAAGACCCTGAAATGAGGCAAGTTGAATTCACCTATTTATACAGAAATATGAGTCAGAAACCAAATAACTATAATTGGACATGTCAAGATATAATAATATTGTTCTTTACTATTGTTTTGGAAAAAAGTAAATTTGAAAATTCCTGGATAACAACAAGAATTACATTTTAGCACTAAAAATATGATTTCACTTGAAAAGCTTCTACGTTCTGGTGTTTTAACAAGAAGCATTTTCGGGGGGGGGGGCTGAGGCGTGAACCTTACACTGGGTGCTGGTCTCATACATTTGTCAAGCCTTCACCTGTAGTGATGTTCATGCTGGGTCCGGGGGCACTGTCACACTGACTCCCCCGTGCGGTGACAGCGACTGAGTAGGTTTCACCACACTGAAGGTCTGCCAGCGTACACGCTGCAGTGGCCGACGTGCAGGACACCGCGTGTCCACGTGTGGCCGATGCATTGACTGTGTATCCGACGGCATCGGCCACCGGCCCCCAGGACACAGAGGAGGACTGGGTGCCGCAGATCAGGGTGCTATTGTGAATGGACGGAGAGCAAGGAGCCGTCATCAGGGTGGTCCCTGTGCCGGCAGTATTGTTACAGGAGACGCCCTCAGCCAGAACCGTCAGGTCGTAGACCGTTCCACAGGTCAGCTGGGTCAGCTGGCAGGAAGTCGAGGAGGTTCTGCAGGATGTCTGCTGCTGTGAGCCGCTCTCTGCAGCCAGAACAGTGTACGCCACAGCGCCCACGGAGGCATCCCAGGACACCGTGGCCTCGTCTGAGCCGCACCGGAGCACACCGGTCACACCGATGGGGTCACACGGCCCTGAAAGAAGGTCGACAGAAGACTCAGCCCGACCGATATTTAAGATAAGTTAGAACGAATCCCGAAGAATCCACAGAAAATACCTGTAGTTGTAGTAAGTTGCGTAGGAGGGCTTGTGCAGTGGCCGTTGTCTGATGTCACGGCGACGCTGTACTGAGTTCCACACCGTAGACCACCGAAGGAGCACGTGAGGCTGGATGAAGAGCACGTGTCAGAAAAGCTGCTGGGGCCAGTTATATTTGCTGTGTAGGAGTCAGCCAGGGAGGAGGCGTTCCAGGACACTCGGAGTGAGTTCGTACCGCAGTCGGGTACGACCACTAAGCTCTGAGGGGCACAGGGTGCTGGAGGAACAGATCCCAGCTTGTCAACGGAACCATTTCATGGACAATGGCATCATCTGGTGGTGTGTGTTACCTGTATGCACAGTCTGCACGGCGCTGTCTGCACTTTGGCAGCTGCCGGAGTGAGCGGTGACAGACACCGTGTACGTCTGTCCACAGACAAGTCCACTCACAACACAGCTGGCCCTGTCCGTGTGGCAGCTGACCGAACTCACAGCTTCGTCACCCGGCACGGCGGTGACGCTGTAGTTGAGGGGCTCAGGAACGTCGTTCCAGCTGACCATTAAGTCACCGCTGGCACAGGACGTGGAGGTGCTGACGTTCAGAGGAGCGCACGGGACTGACGGAGACCAAGATGAGATTTGGATGAGGAGACGTTTGAGGGACATTTAAGTCACTTATCACACCTGGGTGAAGTCATGTGGCAGTTGTGAAGACCATCTACATGTAGACCATCTACATGTAGACCATCTACATGAAAACCATCTACATGTAGACCATCTACATGAAGACCATCTACATGTAGACCATCTACATGTAGACCATCTACATGAAGACCATCTACATGTAGACCATCTACATGAAGACCATCTACATGTAGACCATCTACATGTAGACCATCTACATGAAGACCATCTACATGTAGACCATCTACATGAAGACCATCTACATGTAGACCATCTACATGAAGACCATCTACATGTAGACCATCCACATTTAGACCATCTACATGTAACATCCGCATGTAGACCATCTACATGTAACATCTACATGTAGACCATCTACATGAAGACCATCTACATGTAGACCATCCACATGTAGACCATCTACATGTAGACCATCCACATGTAGACCATCCACATGAAGACCATCTACATGTAACATCCACATGAAGACCATCCACATACATGTAGACCATCTACATGTAGATGATCTACATGTAACATCCGCATGTAGACCATCTACATGTAGACCATCTTCATGAAGACCATCCACATGTAGACCATCCACATGTAGACCATCTACATGAAGACCATCTACATGTAGACCATCTACATGAAGAGCCATCAGCCAACAGCCACATGTAGACCATCTACATGTGGATGGTCTACATGAAGACCATCCACATGAAGACATCCACATGTAGACCATCTACATGTAGACCATCCACATGTAGACCATCTACATGTAACATCCGCATGTAGACCATCTACATGTAACATCCGCATGTAGACCATCTACATGTAGATGATCTACATGTAACATCCGCATGTAGACCATCTACATGTAGACCATCTTCATGAAGACCATCCACATGTAGACCATCCACATGTAGACCATCCACATGAAGACCATCCACATGTAGACCATCCACATGTAGACCATCTACATGTAGACCATCTACATGAAGAGCCATCAGCCAACAGCCACATGTAGACCATCTACATGTGGATGGTCTACATGAAGACTATCCACATGAAGACATCCACATGTAGACCATCCGCATGTAGACCATCTACATGTAACATCCGCATGTAGACCATCTACATGTAACATCTACATGTAGACCATCTACATGAAGACCATCTACATGTAACATCCGCATGTAGACATCTACATGTAACATCTACATGTAGACCATCTACATGAAGACCATCTACATGTAGACCATCTACATGAAGACCATCTACATGTAGACCATCCACATTTAGACCATCTACATGTAACATCCGCATGTAGACCATCTACATGTAGACCATCTTCATGAAGACCATCCACATGTAGACCATCCACATGTAGACCATCCACATGAAGACCATCTACATGTAGACCATCCACATGTAGACCATCTACAGAACTACAGTCTACCTGATCTTTAGTTACCTGTCTGCTGCCTGAAGGGGGCGCTGTAATTGCTGACACAGATGCCATCTGACGCGGTCACCTGAATGTCATAGGCGTGTCCACAGACCAGGTCAGTCAACGTGCAGTTGGGACTGGAGCTTTGACACGTGAGCGTGTCTCCAGCGCCTGTGGCTTTCACAGCGTAGTCTGCTGCGTTTGGAGTGGCAGCCCACGACACCTGAGCTGTTCCAGCGCTGCAGTTCACCTGACTGGACACGTCTGAGGGAACACAAGGTTCTGGAGAAGGAGACACATGGATCCATGACTACGACCCGTTGCTTTGACGTCACCGGTTAAGGCGGCCAGCGCGCGTCACCTGTGTACAGTGACACCGTGTCACTCTGTCGACCCGTGCAGCTGTCGTCCACTCCTGCGACACCGACGGTGTAAACCTCCCCACAGCGGAGCTGAGGGAAGCTGCAGGACGTCCGGTCGGTCGTACACTCTGATGTGTGACCCGTGCTGCTCTCGGCGACGGCGGTGTAGTACTTGGCGCTGCCGCTGGCCACCCACGACACAGACGTGGGGTCCGGGGAGCACGCGTGCAGGGCTGCGATGTCGGTGGGAGGACACGGCACTGGGGGGGCATTCAGACACTCGTTAGTCATTCGTTTGTTGCACGTGGATCCTTCTAAACGTACGTCGCTCACATGTTTGCACGGTGACCTCGGCGCTGGGCAGGCTGAAACACGAGCCGGTGACAGAGAAGACGGCCAGTGTGTACGAGCTCCCGCACAGCAGCCCGTCAGCGATGCACCGGGTCTCGGTGGAGTTGCAGCGTACCGGCTGACCCGGTCCGCTGGAAATGATGGTGGTGTACCTGTCGGCAGGAACGGAGATGTTCCAGGAGACCGTCAACTCGCCTGTGACGCAGGTCACACTGGCGTGAACGTCCTCTGGACCACATGGCACTGAAAGGTTCAAAACAAGGAGGGATGTATGATTCTTTGTGTTTTCTGTTCTGCCTCCTGCAGCCACCATCAGGTTTTATGTGATGAGACGTAAGTTGATTTAAACGTGTCCTTAAAACAAACATGTTTGTACTGTACTTGTTCTTGTACTTGTACTTGAATAGTTTATCATTCTGAGCATGAGCAGTTCAACTCACAGTGGATGTACAAACATGAACGGGCATCTGGAACTGACAAATACACATTTCACTTTATGATTTAAGGAACCTATTTTACATTTCCATCATGTCTACATGGGAACAGTGAATCTGAAGGAGGAGGGATCATCAACGTCAACCGACGGGTCCGTTTGGACCGTAACTTTGACCCCGCCGCTCTAAACGGAACCGATCCAGTGGGAACACTCATGGCCGGCGTACCTGAGTCCAGGCTGACGGTGGTGGACGTGGATGGGCAGTTTCCGTCATGGTGGGTGACGGTGACGCCGTATCTCTTTCCACAGGGCAACGAGGGGATCGAACAGTTGTTCACCGTGTCGCTGGTGCAGCTGAGTCGAACTCCGTGCTGGTCTTCGATGGTGGCGGTGTAGAGGCCCGTGGGCTCATGGTTCTGCCACGTTATCACAGCGCGGTTGGCGTCACAGTCTCTGTGTGCTTCGATGTCGGTCGGCGGACAAGGTGCTGGACGGAGAAAAAAACCCAACAACGGTGAGACAGGACAACGACGAGCATCTCCTGATAACGCCTGAGGTCACCTGTTCTGAAGCTGACGTCTTGGCTGGCCGTGCTGTTGCACTTGAGGTTGCTGCCGATGACGCTGGCGGTGTAGTTGAGTCCACACCTCAGGTCCTCCAGCAGGCAGCTGGTGCCCATTGAGCTGCAGCTGTACCAGTTCCCATCTGAATCCTGAGCGACTGCTAAGTACAATATGGCACCGATGCTCGTCGTCCAGTTCATTCTCGCCGAGTCCCGGCTGCAGTCGACTGTTGCTACCACATCGGTGGGGGTGCAGGGAACTGGAGGGAGGGACAGGGTGTCTCGTTCAACAAGGCAACAAACCTCCGGACGTGACAAGCGTGTTTCACAACGCACCGGTCTGAGCGACCTCTCCCAGGACTCTGTCGGTGGTGCAGTTGTCGTTGGAGGCCACGATCCACACACTGAGGTGTTCTCCGCACGGAACACCTGCCACCGCGCAGCTGTTGGATGAGGACGTGCAGTTGTAGGTTTCTCCAGTGTTCCCCTGGGCCTCCACCGTGTAGGACAGAGCTCCGGCCGCAGGGTCCCAGGTTGTGATCAGCATTTCGGAGTGACACTGGGGCGCCGTCCTGATGTTGGTCGGCAGACAGGGAGCTGCGAGGAGACGGAATCCGACTTAGACTAACTTAGATTAGACCAGAGTCGATATCAGATTGTTCCCGATGAGCTGGAGGCAGCTTGTGAGTGAGGTCAGACCATGAAAATGAAAGTGTGAATGTAGGTTTGGACGGACACAGGTCAGGTCAAGTTCCACGGTATTTGTCCACAACAACAGCAGAGGAACACCGTACTGGGCCTTCTAGAACCATCCTCAGAGGTCTGACTAGATGTTGATATCGGTCTGCTGTTATTGTCTCTACTATATTACTTTGACTCTCTGAAACGAAACAAAAAGAACCAGAGGTCAACTATCAACAAGTCAACAAGTCTATTAAAGGTCAAAGTTCATTTGTTGACACTGGATTTCTTTTGATTCCTCATCTCAACAAGTGCAGCATGTTGCTCCTCTGTGGAGGGGGTAGAACAAGAGGAATCCACTTCATTCTGGACTCCTGGTTTCTGCCCACCCGCCCCCTTGTCCATGTGATGTCGGTGTGTACAAATAAAATACTTACGGGTCCGGACAAACTCGGGCTGGCTGACTTCACTGTTACACCCGGCGCTGACTGCATACACGGAGTACGTGTAGAACTGACCACAGCCCGTGTTTGTGAAGAAACACATGCTGTCGGGCGTCCTGCACTCCGTCACTTTGCCCGTGGCGTCTTCAGCCGTGGCCACGTAGTAGAAGGTGTTGTTGGTGGGCTGCCAGCCGAAGACGATGACGTTGCTGGAGCAGTCGTGGACAGTGTGAGGATTCGCAGGCGCGCAGGGCACTGAGGGGATGAGACAACGGTCGACGTGTTCGATGAATGAGCGAGGGGAAACGGACTGGAAAGAACGTAACAACTTGGACAGTGTGAACGTCCAAACGTCACCTAAGTAACCTGAGATCGGAGCCTTTTGTCGTTTGCCTCTTTGTTCAACGATTCATCAGTCTTCCAGCGTTCGTGCTGGGTGTGTGTGTGTGTGTGTGTGTGTGATCTTTTTTTCTTCCTTCCACACACACACTATCGGTGACCTTTGAGCCATGAACTGTCTGGTGTTGGATGGCCCGTCTCTAATGAGAGGGTGTGTCACCCCGCTCAGCATGAGAAAAGAGCAGGAGACAATGGAGGAAGGATTCCCACAGGACGGAGAGGAGAACGTACACACACGGAGGAAAGGGAAGTGACTGAGATGGAGAGCTGGCACGTTGGCGCGTCCCACGTGTCCCCTCACCTGTCTCAAACAGGGCGGTGACGTTGGAGGTGCTCTCGCAGTCATCAGAGATTGCCGTCACGTGGACGTTATAATTCTCGCCACATTTGAGCGTGGCGATCCGGCAGCTGGTGGAGGCCGAGGTGCAGTTCAAGGCCGCGCCGGTGCCGTCCACAGCCGTGGCCCGGTACAGGTTGGCCCCGAACACCAGGTCCCATGTGACCGTCACCATGCCGCCGGAGCAGCTGTAGTCCACAGACACGGTGGTCACCGGGTTTATGGCTGAAGAAGAAGACGTGGAAAAACGTAAAAAAATGTCCTTTGCAGCACCATCATTCTTAAATCTAACAACAACAACAACAACAACAACAACAACAACAACAACAACAACAACAACAATAATAATAATTGGTTGGTGTTCATTTCTGTTCATTGTTTGACCATCGGTTCATGTCTGATGGACACACGGATCCACCAGTGGGGGGGTTCACACACACACACACACACACATAATGAAACCAACTGAGACTCAGGGGAGGGGGCATGCTGCCTTCAGGGACCGATTCAGAGTCTCTGTAAAAACCCACATCAGATAAAGTGTCTTGTACACAAAAGGACAAAGTGAACTGGGATAAAATGATTTAAGGGTTAATGCAAGAGTAGCCTTTCTAAACCCATATTCTAGCTAACAGCCAGCAGGGGGCAACTCCAGTGGCAGCAAACTGGGCATGATTTTTTAAAATGGCTTTATTATCTTATAAATTGGTTTATATTGTTGTTGTTTGTGATGTCAATCACTAGTGTGTTTTTAAGGATTCTTTATCATTGAGATGATACAGGGACCAGACATCACAGACCAAGGGACCCTCACATGTATTCTATACAGTCTATGCTGCAACATTCGGCTATGAAAGTAAGTTGTAAAGACAAGGTGGTGGGGGGGCACTTCTGCTGCTTAGATACTCACTGGAGGTGGTGTGGGTCACATTTGAGGCCTCCCCAGGCAGTAAGAAGACATTGACCGACGACACCCCCACTGTGTAGGTAGAGCAGGGCTCCAGATCACCGACGTCCATGGTCGTGGTCGATGTGTTCCTGACGACGGGGGCGTTGCTGGGGTTGTCGTTGTCGCTCACGCTCACTTGGTAAAGCAGGACTTTGCTGACAGAGTTCCACGTCACTCGGGCTGTGCTCCTCCCCGTCGGTACGAGAGCCACACCGGTTGGAGGCTGCACCACTGTCAGGACAGGACCACGGCGGTTGGCGGTCGGCGGGTGGCCGTTTGGTTTGGTTCTCCAAAACTCAATAAAGATGTATGTGTGGACTTACAGGTCATGATTGTCTTGATATTACTCCTGGCCCCTCTTCCGGCTGCGTTGGAGGAGTAGACGTAACAGTTGTACGTTGTAGACGGACTCAGACCGTCCACCTGTCCACTCGGGGTTGTGAACGTCTGGTTGTACTTCTTTGGGGGAAAACTGAACAACTTCTCCACAAATAGAGTGTAGGTTTCTGCCCCGATCACACTGGACCACTCAAAGCTGAGAGTCGTACTGGAAAGAGCTTTGGAAAAGGTGATCTGAGCGGTCGCCGGCACTGTGGGAAGGAAGACGACACGTTTGGTTCCCCTCTGAGTCCCCCCCGGCGCATTGACGGTGACTCTACGACACGACACGTACCGGTCATGGTGAGCTGGATGTCTGTGCACACAATGGTGTGAAATTCAAAGACCTTCAGTGTGACTTCATATCGACGTCCCGGGCGTAACCCCTGGATGAGACGCTGGGTGCTGGGAGCGGTCTGCATCACCACCACTGGGGCGATGGTGGTGGAGTTCACCACTCTCAAGTCCAGCAGGTAAACTGACGCGCCGTCGTAGGTGCTCCAGAGCACGTTGAGCGTTGATGCTGAAGGGGACGTCACCGACACGATGCTACATCCTGGAAAACGTCACGTCCGAGTTGAAACATTTTCATGTCGTGGGACAGAACCCAATGATAAAGATTAGTTCTAGATGTGGAATCAACATTTGTTGTTTGTTTGTTTTGTAATCGTTTGTGTGTGTCTACACATCCAGACGTCGTCAGCGCACTGATGTGATCAGGGATGTTTGTGACCATCTGGGGATGTAAACCTACAATCTGTCACATGAGACTTTCTACCATGAACCACACAAACTCATCCAACATCTTCTGGATTCACAACTTCCTCATAAAAACAAAAAGAAGGTCTCTCACCTGCAGCCAAAACTTGTTGCATCTAAAGGGAGGAAGAGAAAGGAGTGAATGATCATAACAACGATGATTCTTGTTCTTCAGGTAGAAGTCAAGTGACTAGAGAGTATTCACCTGTATGACAGACAGTACGATGAGTGAATGGAACATCCACATCTTCTCCAAACCCATGAGCGTCTTCTCCTCAGTGTGTTACATCCATTCGGGGGTTGTGCACGCCGCTGCAGCTCATCTGGAATCTTTAGAGGCTGAGCGTCGCAGATCAACCTCCTGGGAACCAATCAGAGCGTCCCAAATGAGGACACAGGTAGATGCCTGTGGGCTCCTTGTCATCATGAGAAGGAAGCAAAGTATGTGGCTGCTCATGAGGAGGTGGGGTGCGTTACCAACTGACACCCCCCATACACACACACACACACACACACACACACACTCTTTTATATTCTAACGTTCATATTCTACTTCTCCTGACATGTGGTGACTGTTTCATGTCTGTGTTTGTGTGTTTGTGAGAGAAGACGGATTTGTCGGTTCTAACGT
>CAAKHB010005560.1:0-10425 GCA_901007665.1 Aeoliscus strigatus | reverse complement strand
TATGTGTGTATCTTCTGTGCTCATGCCTACCCGCGCACACACACACACACACACACACACACACACACACACACACACTCTTTTATATTCTAACGTTCATATTCTACTTCTCCTGACATGTGGTGACTGTTTCATGTCTGTGTTTGTGTGTTTGTGAGAGAAGACGGATTTGTCGGTTCTAACGTATGTGACATACGCTGACAAACTAATTATTGTTATTGTTATTGTAATTATTGTTCTCATTATGATTATTTGACATGATTATATTTATTTCTGTGTTTCAGCTGACAGGAAGAAGATTGGCCTTTTTCATACCATCTGATGCTAAATGTGAAGCTTCACTAGAAAGTGTTCCGTCATTTCTTGTCACTGTGAGGAAAGTGATGAACGATATTAAATTCAGATGTTTCATCAAAGATGTTTCATCTGATAATCTAGTTCTAGGAAGAGAATCGTCTGCAACCCGTGAGACTGACGACGGGGACTTCCTGTTCATAAAGAAGAGAGCTGGGGTGCTGTGGGTGTTACATAAATGAATGTGATCGCTGGTCCCAGTGTGACAAACAATAGGTCCACACCTCTGCCCCCGCGGAGAGCTCTCAGCACTGGCTCCTTTGTCTTTTGCATGTGTTAGTTTTTATGCTCTGTGTGTGTGTGTGTGTGTGTGTGTGTGTGTGTGTGAGACCTGGCCAAGACAATAATCAGGTGGATTTGTTTCAGCCACGTGCGGGAACCGCGTGTTCATGAGAGCGTCCACGTTTTGAGGTTCGAGCCGACGATGAACTCTGAGACTGATTTGATTTGATGAGACGTCAGCTGGTTTGAGGTCGACGTTCTCGTGAGAGGCCGGTGAGGGATCGTCAGCCGCATGTAACGTGTGTGTGAACCTGTTAAAATACACGTCTGTTAATACACACTCAACCTGAGCGTTAAAGAACACAACACGATCAGATGATTGATACATAGATTGATTGGATCTCCAAGAGAAATTCACAAATTCAACTTCTATTTATCTTATTTATAAGATAAATACAAGATGTATCTTACTTGAAATAGCTGAGAAAAGCTCCACATTGTGGTCGAGGAGTGTGTAGGCGCTCAAGGTGGATGAAGGGATTTGTGCCATCAGGTGTGTGTGTTGGTGTTTTATCAGTGACCATCAGCCTCCTTCACCCCCGAGATGTAAAACAAACCCCCGCCGGGTCACTTATACAGCTGTTACTGTCGGTGACGTTGACGTTGGTAACAGGATGTCTGCAGGAGCCTGGTTCACCCCCTTTGTTTCACTTGTTGCTGGATGTGTGCGCGCAGACACACACAAACAGTGTGTGTGTGTGTGTGTGTGTGTGCATGAACAACGTGCCTTCTTATCATCACACCCGGTGAATGTCTGATCACACACATCGACCTCGGACCTGTCGCAGGACGAGGTGGAGACTTACTGCCCCACTTGGACGACCCTGTTGTGGGTCACAGCCCACAACCCCCCACGGGCACGTCTCATTTCACCCGTTGGTTTGTTACTGTTGAATCACACATGGACGTTCCGTGAAGCTGATGACCGACGTCCACTGAGTCATGTGTCCCATCCTGGACTAGGTCCTGTTCACTGAACACAGAGGATCTGTGCACGGAACAACATCATCAACTAGATACAGTACATGTGGCTGTTGTCTGTTTGGAGACATTTGAAAACAAACACGGAGTAAACATGTGGACGGTGTATTCTTTATTGATTCTTTTTCTGTTCTCGTGATTTCACAGGGAACAGACCGTGGGATCTTCTCTGGATCTTCTCTGGTGCCTCTCCGGAGCTTTCCAGGGGGGGTACAGGTCCTCTGCGGGTGACAGCAGACGACAAGAGGAACGAATCAGTCGTTGCCATCATCATCTTCTTCCTCAGCACGTCGTCGTGCACGTCGTCGTCCCGTCCGATGGTCTTACGTCTCGGTCACGTTCCTGCCTGAGTCACGTTTTGCTCGATTTCATGCCGGAGACGCCCCGAGGTGACAGAGAGCAATCAGCATCGCCCTGTGCTCGTCTTTTGTTCTAGATGCTTCTATTGTCCCCGCCGCTGGTGACGTGACACCAGACACGGAGGCGTCCTGTGAACTCAGCCCCCACCTCTGTCCGCATTGTCTCAGGACGTTACATAAGTCAGAGAGGAGCAACTCACCGAGGTCACTTCACACTTCGTCGTCCACGAGAGATCACTTCAAAGGAAAGAGTGACGAGTTAGTGGGCGACAGCGCCCCCTGTGTTCAAAACCACACATATCAAATCAGTGGACCGAAGAAGACACTGGAACAGAACACTGTCTGTCTGTCTGTCTGTCTGTCTTTGCTTTTCTTTCTTTCTGTCTCTCCTTCTTTGCCCGTTCCTTCCTCGCTCTCATTGACCTCCATATTCTGATACATCTGTAGTATTGTGTGTGAGGGGGGTAGGAGGGGTGGCAGAGGACACGTACCCATACCAGCATGACTTCCTGGGCAGGGAACTGAGGAAAAAAACAAGAATTAGTTTCCTCGTATGTCACACACACACACACACACACACACACACACACACACACACACACCTGAGAATGTCCTCAGCTGACAGAAGCTGACCCGGACCCCGTCGGGGCCCACGGGCGCCGCCACCACCGTGTACACGTCCCCACACGTCTCCTCCCGGATGTCACAGAACTTGCTGCCGGCCGCTGCCGTACAGGTGTAGTTGGCTCCGGTCCCGTACAGTTCCACTGCGTGCCACTGGGTCTGGGGGCCCAGGGAGCGCCAGTACACCCGTAAGGAGTGGTTGGCCCGCCGATACAGTCTGACGTTGGTCGGACAGCAGGCGCCTACGACGGGGAGGGGGGAGAGTGATGAAAGCACGCTGACGTCTGTCACGTTTGTTCACGATCCATCTGGAACGTCTCGTTGGACTCTGGTGATGAATTTAATGAACTGATCTAGTGTGCGTGTTTCTTACTCGATGAGAATCCTCGGTACTGACACTCAGACTTGTGTCCCGTGCTGCTGACGGGCTCCAGGCTGACGCTGTAGTTGGTTCCACAGGTGATGCATCCCATCAGGCAGTGGCTGTCCTGAGTGTGACACTTGGCGTGTCCACGGGACGACGTCAGCGTGGTGATGTAGGACCGCGCCCCGCGCCCGGGGGTCCAGGTCACGTTGGTCATAGCCTGCGTGACCTGGGTGACGTCGACGGTCGTGGGGCAGCAGGGACCTCAAGGGGGAACACAGACGTTCATGTGTCGTGACGTTTTCGACGGAATCTGTTCCCGTCTGATTGTGAACAAATCAGATAAATGTTTTACTTCCTTTAAATCAACCTCCATACTTGGATGCTTTACTTCCAATTTTCTGTTGATTTATCTTATTTTATTCATTCCAGATATTTGATCATGTTATATCTTTATTCTTTCATGTTCATCTCAGAAAGGAGACGTCCTACTTGCGAGGATGAAGTTGATCCTTTCTTCCTCGGGGTGAATCGGGTCATGTTAGTTCTGTTTTTACTGGCTGACGTGTGTGGACGTGACTTCGATGACCGTTCACCTGTTTCCAAAGGTCTGCTGTACCCAGACAGACTCGTCCCTGCAGCCGTCATGGCCACCGCCGTCACCTCATAGGTGGACCCACACGGCAGCCGTGTGAGCTCACAGGAGCCGTTTGTTGCGTGGCAGGTGTGTGTGTCGTAGCGCCCCGAGGCAGTGACGGTGTAACTGGTGTTTGGGGTGTTGGGGGTCGTGAAGACGACTCTGTATGAGGAGTTGACGGATTGCGTCATATTCAGGATGTCTGGAGCACACGGAGCTGCAGCAGGACAGGAAGTAGCATCAGTTTGTCGTTCCTTTCTGGATGACGTGTGCCGACTTGACGTGTCAGTACCTGTCGCATGCATCTGTGGTGCACAGGTGCGGTTGCACCCTCGCAACTCGCTGCAAGGTGTGACCGCCACCGAATACACCGCGTCGCACTGCAGATCGGACAGCGCGCACACGGGCGCCGTGTCGTTGCAGTGGATGACGTCACTCGTCTGCGCCGCTGTGGTCTCGTACAGTTCTGCCCCTTTGACAGGAGACCATGTGACCTCCAGGGTCTCCGTGGAAACCAGGTTAATGGTAACACCCTCTGGGCAGCAAGGAACTGGTGGGATGAGATGTGAGACGACGTCAAATTCATGCGCAGACCGAAGCGGGTGCCAACAAAAGCTCCTAATTCCCTACTTGTCTCTTTCTCTCTCTACATGTTGTTTTCTTTTGCTGCTTTTCCACTCAACAGTTCCAGCTCGATTGGACTCCCCCCTGTTTTGTTTTTGGTTTTTTTATGTTTCCATCGGGGATACAACCTGGTACCTGCTGCTCCTTTTGGTTCCTCCTCTGTCAGCTTCCACGGAGCTGAGCTGAAACTAACGTGACCTCTACAGACCGCCGGCCTCTGATTGGTCACAGAGAGAGAGGGACGTCCCTGACCCCCCCTCAACCATCTACCATCAGTTTCATCTGCGATAGTGATCCAGTTGTCTGATGTGGTCCGTCAGTGAATCCAGACGTTCTCAGAGATCTGGACTCACAGACCCACAACGAGAACATAGATCAGGAGTTTAGAACAGGTTTCGTCTGGTAGTTTGCTTGTAGTTTGTCTGGTTCTCTGCTCTGACTGTGGTACAACCAGATAGGTCCTACATTGTTTATGTGTTTGTTTCACACATAAACAACTTTGTGACCGTAGAGTTGAGTAGAATAGTACAGAGAAGTACTAGGGCCTTGTAGGAGAAGGAGGAAGTTTTTTTTTTCATTGTGCACTTTGACCAAAAAGTTGAAGTCCAATTCAAATTTGTTCTCGAATTTTCAACTTTTTTCTCTCTCTTATTTTTCTCTCTCTTATCTTCCTCCTCTCAATAATTTTTCTCCTACATGGCCCTACTAGTCTTCCGTTGAATGGAGCCGGAAGTGTATTGTGGAAAAGCAGCATTAGTTTCACCCCAACTGCTCGAGGCAGAAGGCCGTCCACATGTAGCCTTGGATCGGTTTGAGGTTTCTGAGTCTGTAACAGACTCAGAACATGAACGTGAACCTACAAATAAACTCTCACTTGACTGATTATTTTCCTGCTCAAAGACCGTGATGGTTCACACACGTCGACTCTGACTACAAAGTGAACTTCAGGTTACTCATCGACTGGTTCTGTGAGGACACCGGTCAACACCGGTTGTAACCCTTTTCCATGTGAAAGCGTAGTTTCCTTTGAGGCCTACTGGTGGTGTAGTTGCGGACACGTGCATGTGGACTGGAGCCGGCCTGGTTGTAGGGGAAGACGGTGGTCAGGTACGTGTAGCCACACATGCAGAAGAACTGGCAGGTGGTTCCGGTGGTGTTGCAGGACTTCTCGGTCCCGTCGTCCCTCTTTATGAAAGCAATGTAGTACTCCACCAGCGGCACCTCGTCCCACACCACCGAACAGTTGCCGGCCCGGGGCTCCTCCACCCAGATGTTCTCTGGAGGACAGGGGTCTGACAGGAAGAGAACGCTTCATGAGCGATGAGACTGTGAAGGAGAAACTTGGTGTAAATCTGAAAACATCATGTTTTCAGGCTGAAGATGACCGGACCCACCATCAATAAACACTAAACGAACACGCTGATGGTGTCTTATTGTCCATTTAATTTAGTTTTTGGATGAAGTCTTTTCCTGATTGAAATATTTAGCAGGTTTAGAAGGTTCAAATGTTCTTGTCAGCACTGGACAGTTAATGAGATCTCAGAGGTGTAAACAACGTCACTGTACAGAAAGTAAAGCATCCAAATCCAGATGGATTGCTGTTGTGGGACGAGTTCAACGTAGATAAAAGTAAACAATTTCAATAATATCAGACTGTACTTCTGTTTCAGATTCAGAAAGACTAATTTATAGTCGTATTTTCAAGGGTGATATGTGTGTTATTGTTCCTGGCTGCCGTTGTGTTGTTCTTGGTAGTTTCTGTCTTTTAGCATTAGCATTAGCATTAGCATTAGCATTCTTCCGAGTCTTTTTAGTCACTGATGGCACAGAGTTTTATTCTGGTATTTCTGCGTGTGTGTATGATGACGAAGTAACCAACCAACCAAATGTACACAGAGTTGTAAATGTGCCTGCACACGTGTGCTTCACCCACAGGTGATGTAGTCTGCTGGCTGCGAAGGGCTGCTGGGTCCAGCCGTGTTGAAGGCCGTGACAGACACCGAGTGTCTCTGACCGCAGTCCACAGGATTGATGTAGCAGTAGTTAGTGCCCGCCGTGGTGCACGTCTGGTTGTTGGTGGTCCAGGCCGTGTAGTTCTCAGCTCCCTGCACGGACACCCAGTACACGGCCAGCCCCAGAGAGCGTCCTTGAGTCACCTGGACGTGGACCACGTCTGGGCTGGGTGGGCCTGCGCACGTAGGAACACACATCCTGTCACACTCACGCACTAGAAGAGATACCAGAGTTCCTTTCACGCGTCCATGCTCACGTGTGATTTGGCAGACAGTGAGGTCGTCTCCGGCGCGACCCTCCCGGTCCCAGGCCGTCCCCTTGATGCAGTAGGTCGCCCCGGCCTCCAGGTCGTCAAAGGTCACGCTGAGGTCGGTGGTGTTGACTTTGAGGCGGGAGCTGGAGCCCTCCTGGATGATGCAGAGCGTGTAGAGAACGGCGTTCTCAACGGGGGACCATGTGACAAGGATGGTGTCGTTGTTGGGGGAGGTGGTGTTCAACTTCGGGGCCATCACCACTGCGACATGGATGCAAATGTTACATAATGAGAGGAGGTGAAAACACACACACACACACACACACACACACACACACACACACACACACACACACACACACAAAGGTGTATTTACTTCTACTGACAAAATTTTGAAATTTTGTTTTGAAAGAGGTGTGAAATACAAAAAATGTCCCTGTGATTGTGTTTCACTGGCTTCTCCTCTGGGACCGGAGACAACCTAGTTCTCAGGGTTTTCCTTTTCAGATTTTGAAAACAGTGTGTTGCAGAGGATGGATACGGTTTCTTCTCCGCTGTGTTGGCTGCAAAGCGCCGAGAGTGTGACAATGGGCGGTGAAACGACGAGCCGCTTTGGCCGTCAGAGTGAGACGGCGACCTATTGTCCTGCGGGGACAACGGAGAGGCTGCGTTTCAGCCGGCAGCCTCTGATTAGCATCTTGAGTAAACTTGTGTCTGAAGTGTGGACGAGTGAGAGTGACATTTTAAGAGATATTAGTTTCTGCATCATCTCTGGTAAAAGTCTGTTTGTACCTGTCCTGGCCTTGAAGGGGTATGAGGGCTGGCTCCGCCCCCCCGAGTTGACAGACATGACGCTCAGCCTGTAGTCGGTGTGGGGCCGGAGCTGCACCACGGTGCCAGGGGAGCCGCTCACCACTGTCTCCGAGAAGAAGTCGGGGGTGTGTGACTCTGCCCTCAGGACGTAGCCGGTGGCGCCGGACACCTCGGTGAACTCCACCGTGATGCTGTCACTGTGTTTGGAGTAGGCCTGATGGATGCCGGGGACCTCGGGGGCTGCGGGCACACAACGACACAGTCGATGTCAAACAGTGGAAAACACACAACTGAATCACACAATCACACAACCGGACCACACACACTCATCATACAACCGGATGGACCTTACCTGTAACTGAATATGTGTGTATCATTGATGTGTGTGTATCATTGATATGTGTGTATCATTGATATGTGTGTATCATTGATGTGTGTGTATCATTGATATGTGTGTATCATTGATATGTGTGTATCATTGATATGTGTGTATCATTGATGTGTGTGTATCATTGATATGTGTGTATCATTGATATGTGTGTATCATTGATGTGTGTGTATCATTGATGTGTGTGTATCATTGATATGTGTGTATCATTGATATGTGTGTATCATTGATATGTGTGTATCATTGATATGTGTGTATCATTGATGTGTGTGTATCATTGATATGTGTGTATCATTGATATGTGTGTATCATTGATATGTGTGTATTATTGATGTGTGTATCATTGATATGTGTGTATCATTGATGTGTGTATCATTGATGTGTGTGTATCATTGATGTGTGTGTATCATTGATGTGTGTGTATCATTGATATGTGTGTATCATTGATGTGTGTGTTGTAAACATGTTGATCGATGTGTGATACTACAGATGAGTGTACAGACATGTGTATAATGAATATTATCTCCACTATCTCCACACTCACTATCCTGAGGTGTACGTTATCTTGTATCTATTGGTTTTTATTCTATTTTTTAATTCTTTGTCAGTTCAGATCAGTGTTACTCCTGTAAATATTACATCTTGAAAATGTTTCTTTTTCCTGTACATTTATTTGCTGTGGGACAATAAAGTATTGTAAATACTACCTGACTGTGTCTGATGAGAGCGACACTCAGAATGTCAGTCAAGGTGTCATAGTTCTACCTAACACACGCCCCCCCGCCCCCCCCGCCCCCGACCTCTCCGTCTCCAAAGGTAACCGGTCCTTTCCAAACTCTCACACTCCTGTAGAGACACTTTAAACCTGAAGCATCGTAGATAAAGATCGAGATAGATAAAGAACGTCGAACGCCCCCGTGACCCTTTTTCACGCCACCCGTGTAGGTCCACTCCCCCGTTTGACCTCTTTCCCTGAAACACACCAGCTCTGCCGTCGGCGTCTCTGTGTTCGGACCCCCACATCACACGCCGCCGTAGCGGACGACCGGCTCCTCGGCCGGTCACGTGACCTCTCAGGCGCCTGAGCGTGCGTCAGGTCGGTTCCTCACCGGTCGTCTCCTCCGTCTCGGTGCTGCTGAGGACATTGAGAGCGTTGTCCATGGCCTCCAACTGCATGGTGTACACCGTGTTGGGTGACAACGCGTTGACCGAGCCCATCACCGAGTTGCCGCTGAACTGGGCGAAGACGGAGCGTTCCGGAGAGTTCTTGGGTGTGGCTGTGATCTTATAGGAGGTGGCGGCAGCAGGTCCACTCCACTGCACTGTCATACTTTTAGACGTGACCGTGAACACGGACAGAGTGACTTCTGGAACCCAACCAGAGGGAACAAGGAGGTCACACAGACACAAAGGTTTCGACCGGTCGATTCAGAGAAGAAGGAAGGAGACAGTGACGTTTATTTACCGTTTTCTGCCGCGCACATCTGGAGACGACACAGAGGTTAATGAATGAAACAACAGGAAACGGTACGTTCAAGACTAGGACATCATTCCGGGGGGGGGTTGACATTACATCCCGTATCGTGTTCACAGGGCAGGAGAGGCAGCGGGCTGCACATTACCTTCACTCAGCACCAGTGCAGGTATTTCTTTCAGGCCGGGATGAATTTGTCTATTGAGCTGCGGCCGGCAGCAGCACACTCAAAAGAGCCTGTGTTTAAGGAGTCGCTCCTCTGGCACGCAGTTATGAAACACGGAGGACGCGGAGCAGCTCCATCCGTCCACTGATCGTAGTCACGTATTTCAGAGACCCCCCCCACCAGAGGAATACGGATGTCTTACCGCTGTGAAGGTCAGGACAAGTAAAGCCTTCAGGACCTCCAGGGCGTTGAGTCGTGTCGTTCCCATGACTTCAGGGTCTCACGGCCTGGAGGCGGGATGAGCGTCTCCAGATGACTTCAGGGAAGAAGCTCGAGCTGAAATTGGGTTTTTCTTTCTCTCTCTCTCTCTCTCTCTCTGATGAACCGACAGGTCCTTTATTGTTTCAGCTCATACCAAAGGGCCCAAAGGCCGTAACTCCTCCCCTCAGGGGTGTGTGGGCGGCCAATCAAAGGGAAGCTCACCTCTGTCTGAGGACGGAGATCAAACGTTATATTCTTAACTCTTCGGTCCACTGAAGGGAGGGGACAGCTTCACAGACGGCGGAGAAGGGACATAAGCAAACAACAACAACAACAACTACAACAACAATGTATTCTGACATGGAACATTACAAAGTACTTGACAACAACATAAAACCACATACGAGCACAGAACAATGAAAGAACAAATACGAAAACAAGCAACAGGAGTAAAAAAACAGACAATAAGAAACAGGAAGTGAGCGACAGAAGCAAAATAAAAGCATAAAACAAGATTTTAAAAATAGAGAGCAAGTTTATAAACTGTGTTTTAAGAGCTGATGTGGCAAAATGAGTTTGAGCAAGATAGGAAGAAACTGAAGAAAGTAAGAGCCCAGAATGAAACAAAACCTCAGAAAACCTCTGTCTGTCTCAAGAAGTCCTTTCAAAGACGACACCGAGTTGGACAGATGTTAGATCAGACTTTGTACCGACCGGTCGGCCCCCACCTGAGGATTTGAGGCTGTGGCGCCGCTCGTAACAACAGATCGACAGATCTTTGATGTCGGTCGGGACAAGAAGAGCTTCGGTCAAATCTGAAAACCGACAGAAC
>CAAKHB010005557.1:0-19994 GCA_901007665.1 Aeoliscus strigatus | reverse complement strand
TTACACACTACCATCCTATGTTGTTTGGCTACACTCTCTCCTGTCACCACCTTACAGTCGCTAACCTCCCTCAGAAGACCTCTTCTACATAGAATATAATCTATCTGTGTAGACCTGCCTCCACTCTTGTAAGTTATCAAGTGTTCTTCTCTCTTTTGGAAATAGGTGTTTACCACTGCCATTTCCATTCTCTTGGTGAAGTCTACCACTGCCTGTCCTTCCAAGTTCCTATCCCTAAGGCCAAACCTGCCCATCACATCACCTCTGTTCCCTTCCCCTACATGACCATTAAAGTCTGCTCCAATCACTACTCTCTCTCCTCTGGGAATGCTCTCTATCACTCTATCTAGCTCATTCCAGAACTTTTCTTCCTTTTCTTCTAACTCACAGCCCACCTGTGGGGAATAACCACTAACTACATTCACCATTACTCCTTCTATCTCTACCTTCACACACATCAACCTGTCTGACTCTCGACTCACTACATGCCTAGCATACTCTTCCTTAATAATCACCCCTACTCCGTTCCTCTTCCCATCTAGACCATAATAGAACAACTTGTAGCCTCCTCCAATGTCTCTTGCCTTGCTGCCCTTCCACCTAGTCTCCTGCACACACAAAATATCTACTCTTCTCCTCTCCATCATGTCAGCTAATTCTCTACCTTTCCCTGACATTGAACCTACATTCAGAGTTCCTAACCTCAGACTGATCCTTCTAACCTTCCTCTTTTCCCTCTTTCCCTGCACCAATCGTCCTCCTCTTCTTCTTTGTCCTCTTCTTCTTTGACCAACAGTAGTCCAATTTCCAACAATACCCTGTAGGTGAACAGCACTGTTGGCGGTCGTTGTTGACACGGGCCTCGACCGATCCGATTTGGAAATCATATAATAATAATAATAAATAATAATAAATAATAATAATTTATTATAATATAATAATATTCTAACGTAATATTTCATAGTAAATTGTTAATTTGTTCTTCCCCCATTTCCTTTCTGCTATCCGACAATTTCTTTTCAGTTTCTTAATTTCCTTGTTTCTCCATGGGATTTCACACTTGGTTTGTGCCATCTTTTTTAGTGGAGTGATTGAATCTCAAAGTCAAACTCAAACTTTATTGTCAAATATACTGTATATGCCAGATATACAGCTGGCTGGATAGACAAGACGGGTGACAGGATGTCAGATGCTGCGGGGGGGTAGAGGAGGGGTGAGGTCGCTGTCTGTGGTAGGCAGGGGAGTGAGTGGGGGCAGAGGAAAGAGGGAGTTGAGTCTTCTGACTGCCTGGTGGAAGAAACAGTCCCTGAGCCTGCTTGTCTTGTCCCGGAGACTCCGGAGTCTCCTTTCCAATGGCAGCACACTGAAGAGGCTGTGGGATGGGTGGGTGGGGTCACCTGCAATTCTGGCTGCTGTACGGGTGAGACAGGTGTGGTAAATGTCCAGAAGGGGAGGGAGGAAGACAACAGTGAGCCTCTCAGCTGCTGTCACAATTCTCGATGTCACGAGTCTTACGGCAGGACACGGTGCAGTCTCTGTGGAATGAGTACATGATGGTAGGGACTCCTGCTCTTCTCAGTCTACGGAGGAAGTACAGAGGCTGAGGGGCTTTTTTGACCAGTGTCAGATCCCGAGTCACCCATGGTACAGGAGGTACTGGTCCAGCTCTCTGTTCAAAGGGTCTGATCCTCTGCCCCCAAGGGTAGTGTCCCTTTTGAAGTCTTGGCTGAGGATTGTTTAAGATGGTGGCGAGGAGACACGCCTAATTCTAACTGTCTTCGTCTGGATGTCAGACCCTGCTTGCTCCGACCTAGCACCGGGCCAAATAGCCCTGGTGTCCAGTACCAACTCGGCCATGCCCTTTAACGGCAGCTCTCCTCTTACTGATCTGGGCTCTTGGTGTGGTTGTGAGGATGAGTTTTAGTGGCTAGGAAAATAAGCCCCAAGGGTCTGTTTTGTTTTCTAAGGCTAAAGTAACCAATCGGAACCTTGCAAGATGTTCTACACCACTAGTCCTAAACTGTTGAAAATGTGGTTGAAAGTGTGGATCACAAAGTCCAATGTCCAATACTTCTCTTTAACTGCAGTTTGTAAATTTATTGCTCAATTAAGCAAGGGCAGGCATACAGCTTCTCATCATTAAAAAGTCAATCGATTCAATAAAAAAATAAAAATAAATGTGAAAATAAAAATCAGATAAAAATCAACCTTGGTAAAAATGACTGAATTCAAACCCTAATAGGTGCTGTAGCCTCTCAGCTGCTCAGCTAAGAGTCAATTGTTTGTGGTGGAGAGAGAGAGAGAGGGAAGTTGCGTACGGCCGATACTATTCTTCCATTACTGCTGGTTTGAAAATCTATCACAAAGTCCTCGTACTTTGTACAAAGTCTTGAAGTGTCTTTGAGAGAAATCTTGGCAGGTCTATTCGAAAAATCTTCAGAAAAATCTTCGGAAAAAGGGAAAGGGTAAAAATTCAAAAAGGAAAAAAAGAAAAAACATTAAAAATAAAAGAGAAAAATCAAAAATAATAAAGAAAAGGAAAAAGAAAAAGAAAGTAATAACAATTCAAATTAGAAAAAATACCTTGATCACTCGTATGAAAACTTGACAGTCTTTGGGAAAAAACTTGATAAGTCTTTAGATAAACTAGAATGGTCTATGGAAAAGTCTAGAGAATTCTACATGATTACCTTAATAAGTTGTCGGTCAGTTGTTTGAAAAGGCTTCGGAAAAATTGGAAAAAAATGGAAAAGAAAAGAGAAAAAGAAAAAAGAAAAGGGAACAATAAAAAACTAACTTAAAATAAAAACTTGATGTTTCGTCTGAAAAGTCTTGATCTTCTTTAGAAATACCTTTATTAAATCTTCAATAGCAGGATGAACGAAGAAACCCCTGTATCAAATTTAGTTTCATCAGCTGGGTGGACATGGTCAATCCTCTGCAGCCCAAAGCTCTCTTGTCAGCTGAGAAGAGTCTTGGATTTCTTTGTGCGATTTTAGCTGTTCATCTGCCTTGCTGTGTGGGAAAAAGAAAGTCAGGATAGACAAACACAACAGGTACAGAGGAAAGTTTTGGCAAAGGTTTGTGCTGAGGAATGTGACAACGAGAAGGGCAAAATAACAGAGTCACCCCCTGAGAAAGAATCACACAGAACACACACACATCTCTATCCCTCTCTTACAGGACACAAAGGCCCTCTCCTCGACACCACCACCTTTCTCCCACCACTTCAGCCATACGCGGCCCCACCGAACTATGACGTTGCTGCACAGGGCGCGGCCGGATGAGTTCACCAACCAGTTCCTCAGTTTCACCACCAGAACGCCTCTCCAGCCACCTGTGATGATGAGGGAAAAAGTTGCCTGCCTGCGACTTCTTACACCTCAGGCAGAGGGGACATGTTGGGACCGGCAGCGAACACACGTTCTAAGACAAAGGCGGACAAACAACCTACTGCTCTAACCTATCTTCTCGCTTCTACGATATCCGACGACTGGTAGCAGCAGCCCTCCCTGCTCCGGCCACTGGACCACTCCATGTCCTCAGGGTCCATTCAGATGTCTGAACAACACTCGCTATGGAATCTCCTGGGGAACTCCGGGAGCTGCAGAGTTCTGTTTCCATGCTGTTTAACAGTACTGGACATGTCTGTCCTCTGTCCCACATCATGTCTCCCCAGTCCCTCTGTCCTTACTCCCTCTATACTAAGTCCCTCTGTCCTTACACCCTCTGTTCTCACATCCTCTATCCTCAGTCTATCTGTCCTTACACCCTCTATTCTCAGTAGATCTGTCCTTACACCCTCTGTCCTTACACCTTCTATTCTCAGTCCCTCTATCCTAAGTCCCTCTGTCCCGACACCCTCTATCCTCAGCCCCTCTATCCTAAGTCCCTCTGTCCTTACACCCTCTATCCTCAGTCCCTCTGTCCTTACACCCTCTATCCTCCGTCCCTCTATCCTAAGTCCCTCTGTCCTTACACCCTCCATCCTCAGTCCCTCTACCCTAAGTCCTTCTGTCCTTACACCGTCTATCCTCAGTCCCTCTATCCTAAGTCCCTCTGTCCCCACACCCTCTATCTCAGTCGATCTGTTCTTACACCCTCTCTCCTCAGTCCCTCTGTCCTTACACCCTCTAACCTCAGTCCCTCTGTCCGTACACCTTCTATCCTCAGTCCCTTTGTCCTTACACCCTCTATCCTCAGTCCTGCTATCCTAAGTCCCTCTGTCCTTACACCCTCCGTCCTTACACCCTCTGTCAGGGTTTTCTTCCCTCTACGACACTTAATAAAGAACCACACAAGAGACAGGACTTTAAGTAAACTTGAGCTTCTGCGGAAGGAGAGTCGGTCTAACACAGCTCAGGCCTGCCTCAGAGAAACTCTGAAGCTTCCTTCCGTGAAGGTGTCTTTTTATTAATTCAATGGGTGCTTACACAGTATGCAGGGTGCAGTGCAACAGGATAATAAGTCTGGAAGACACTGTGGACAGAGATGATCAGTTCAAGACGGAGATGATGAGCAGTTACTGACAAAGATGAGTATTGACACAGATGTACAGAGGTTGCTGATAGCATGTTTAAGCAAGCTATGTGGCATGTTAAAGTCATCAGAACGTGGAAGTCATCCGAACGCAATGATTGACACAGATGATAACATACAAATTCCCTAACATTCCCTCCTGTTTATCATATGTGTATCATGTATACATGAGAACGTCTCGGTTGTCAGAAGGTTCATCGCTTTATCATTTGCCAAAAGCAGTTTCAATAAAGGAATCATAAAACAACCTTTTTGTTCATTTTACACATAGGCACTGTTTTCTTCGTTGTCGTCATCAACTGTTTGCTGGACTAGCTGGTATTGCACAAGCGCGTTGGTCGTGATCCGTAGCATCATGAACCGAGTGAAAAGTGAAAAGTGTACATGGTCTCTCCACCTGCTTTGAACAAAATGAGGGATACAGCCAGAACACAACGCAGTGCTGTCACAATGCAGCAGACAATCCACCTCCCCTGTGGATTTGCCATTACTGCTCTAATTACAGGATCACCAGAAACCCCCCAACTCCTACCAGAACTGTGGATCTCCGTGCTTCACTGGGTTTGAGACGAGACACTCTAAACCTGTGTCCCCCCTTTGTAGCCCAGACTTCCCCACAGTTCCGTCGCTAGGCGTCAGGCACCTCCTATAACTTACAGTGACTGAGATGTATCCAGCTGGGGCGTTCTTCAATTTTCACTGCTGTGGGTGTTGATCGAATGACCTGGAACGGGCCCTCCCAGCATGGACTGGCCCAGTTCTTCCGTTTGATGACCTTGATGAACACCCAGTCTCCTGGTTTGATCGGTGTGGTGACCTGTAGAGGAGAAGAATCTGACGGCAGTAAATTTGCATTTGACACATCTTTTTGTTGAAATATCCTCGTCATATAGTCTGCCAATGTCTGTTCTTCAGCCGCAGCCTGAAGGTCTTTTGCGAACAGAGGCAATTATAAGGTCAACCATGCATGATTTCGAACAGAGTTAGTCCGTCTGTGATTGGAGTTATCCTCATATAGAGTTTTACCGGATCCAAACATTCAGGCCATGTTCTACCTGTTGTCTCCATGCACTTCCTCAGTCGACTTTTGATTGTTCCATTTGTCCGTTCGACGAGTCCCCATATATGATATATATATATATGATATGCGCAGTGGTGTTTTAACTCCATCTGCAGATGTTCTGCGAGAAATTATGTTGTTTACAAAATGCGGTCCATTGTCGCTATATATGGTCTCCGATATGCCATAATATGGTATTATGCTTCTGCATATTGCTTTGGCCACTAATAGTGCATCAGCGTGTTTGGTTGGGACTATTTCTACCCATTTGGAAAATGCATAACCAATACTAGGCAGTAGTTGTATGGTCCTCTAGTAGTCAATTCTATTAAAATCCATGTTAAGGATTTGGAATGGGTACGACAGTTTTGGAAAAGCAACTCGTGTGGGCCTCATGTTGCCTTGTGGATTGTGACATAGGCATGTCAAACATGTTTTGCAAAAAGTCTTGAGGAAGGATTAAAGGCCAAATGTCGCGAAATATTCGTGTATTATGTCTGTCACCCCCCCTGTCGACACGTGGCAAGGCCCATGTGTCGCAAGTGCAGCTGCTTTGAATAAAGACTTAGGCAATATGGGTTTGGCTGAGAGTCAGTAAATGTCTGCAGAGAGCTGTGCGCCTTTTGCGATCCACATCTGTTTTTCTTGCAGTAAAGCATTGGAAAATTGTCAGCTGTTTCATCTGTGTCATCGATATCCTCTGTATCCCGTCTGTAACGACTGGGTTTTTTAAGTGCGCATTGTTGTCGCAAGGTCATTCTAACAGGAAGAATTGGTACAGAAGGTGGAGATGGAACATCACGAGCTGCAGCTGCTAATTCCTGTTGCGGATACACAGAAGGAACAGTAGGGGTCGCTGGCGTACAGTAAGGTGGCGGCACTGACACAGAGACGGGGTGGTGCACAGTTGCTGTCGTTCTTACGTCAGTCGACCAGGGAGTCTGCTGTCGTCCTTGTTGTGGTCGTGGTCTTCGTCCAGCCTGAGTCTCATTGTCTTCAGGTCTCACGTACATACTTCGGGCTGAGTATGGCTCATGTTGTTCATCAAATGACTGCTGCTCTAGCTTATCACTATCTTCTCCTGTACTTGCCCTTTTTGTCATCTTCCTCTCCTTTGCTGCCTGTGTGTCTTAACGCCTTTGGATGGCTTTGGTCAACCGTAACTGAGCAGTCCTCAGTTCTGCTTCTTTCTGCTGTTTCTTCTTTCCCTTCTTTCTTGCCACGCTGGCCTGCAATTTAGTAACTAGCTCTTTATATGGTTCTACCTTGAGCTTTCCCTCTATGTTATATATCTTCTCCATCTTCTATTGTATAACGTACTCCCCACATGGTTGTTTTCCATGTATTTAGCATCTCCTAGCGCCTCCATAGAGGACTTACTGTTTTTTCCTCCCATTCTAAGCACAAATGTGTAGACCGCAACAGACCTCGGCTTTATATTAGTAGGTTTCAGTCAGTGCTGCTGCTTCAGTCTGGCAACTTACACCATTCACACATCACACAAAGCTGTTTATTACTATTATTATTATCTCTTTTCCCTGCCAACTTATTTCTTTAATAAGAAATATTATCCAGAGAGGGACTCTAAAATACCTCTCCTTCCTGTAGAAGTTACTTCAGTTAACTATCTACCTTAGGGACTGGTTACCCTTTTCTTTTTGGGACTGGTTACCCTTTGGGACTGGTTACCCTTTTCTTTTGGGACTGGTTACCCTTTTTAGACCAGAAATATCTATTCTGTCTGTTCGGCCGTCACAACTACTCACCTGTCCTCGTTGGTTCGTCTCCGGTCGGAAGTTGTCAAACCACCGTCGGCGGATGAGGAGTCGACTTATAACGCTGGTTCGGCGGAGAATGAGCCGGGCGTCGCGACGTCTTCAGCGTGTCCTTGTCCTCAGTCCAGCGGCAGTGGGTATGTTGACATCCTGGGTTTCGGCACCAAGAAAGTCAGGGTTTTCTTCCCTCTACGACACTTAATAAAGAACCACACAAGAGACAGGACTTTAAGTATACTTGAGCTTCCGCGGAAGGTGAGTCGGTCTAACACAACTCAGGGCTGTCTCAGAGAAACTCTGAAGCTTCCTCCCGCGAAGGTGTCTTTTTATTAATTGAATGGGTGCTTACACAGTATGCAGGGTAAAGTGCGACAAGATAATAAGTCTGCAAAACATCGTGGACAGAGATGATTAGTTCCTGAGATGATGAGCATTTGCTGAAAAAGATGAGTATTGACACAGATGTACAGAGGTTGCTGATAGCATGTTTAAGCAAGCTATGTGGCATGTTAAAGTCATCAGAACGTGGAAGTCATCCGAACACAGTGATTGACACAGATGATAACATACAAATTCCCTAACACCCTCTATCCTCAGTCCCTCTATCCTAAGTCCCTCTGTCCTTACACCCTCTATCCTCAGTCCCTCTATCCTAAGTCCCTCTGTCCTTACACCCTCTATCCTCAGTCCCTCTATCCTAAGTCCCTCTGTCCTTACACCCTCTATCCTCAGTCCCTGTCCTTACACCCTCTATCCTCAGTCCCTCTATCCTAAGTCCCTCTGTCCTTACACCCTCTATCCTCAGTCGATCTGTCCTTACACCCTCTATCCTCAGTCCCTCTGTCCTTACACCCTCTATCCTCAGTCCCTGTGTCCTTACACCCTCTACCCTGAGTCCCTCTATCCTAAGTCACTCTGTCCTTACACCCTCTATCCTCAGTCCCTCTATCCTAAGTCCCTCTGTCCTAACACCCTCTGTCCTCAGTCCCTCTGTCCTTACACCCTCTATCCTCAGTCCCTGTGTCCTTACACCCTCTACCCTGAGTCCCTCTATCCTAAGTCCCTCTGTTCTTACACCCTCCATCCTCAGTCGATCTGTCCTTACACCCTCTATCCTCAGTCCCTCTGTCCTTACACCCTCTATCCTCAGTCCCTGTGTCCTTACACCCTCTACCCTGAGTCCCTCTATCCTAAGTCCCTCTGTCCTTACACCCTCCATCCTCAGTCGATCTGTCCTTACACCCTCTATCCTCAGTCCCTCTGTCCTCAGTCCCTCTGTCCTTACACCCTCTGTCCTCAGTCCCTCTATCAGTCAAAGTCAACTTTATTGGCGAGGAACCAGCTGACAGAGATCTCCATCGACCTGCAGGCGTGTGTGCGTCCTGGGCAGCTGATCGACACCAAAAAGAAATGTGTGTGCATGTGTTGAATGTGTGTGAGCGCAGCAGCTCGGAGCCTCTGGTGTGTGTGTGTGTCCCAGATCATCTCCAGAGATGATCCCCATGCTGAAGAGGAACAATTGTGGTAAATCTCTGGACATCGCACGACGGGCACAAGACATGTCGGGAGGAAACGGCATCTCAGACAAGTATCACATCATCTGCCACGTGATGAACCTGGAGCAGGTCAACACGTACGAGGGTGAAGAGGGTGGTGTATTTAATAATAAAATGTATATAGAATATAAAAAAACACCAATGGTGGTGGTGGCATACTTTGGAGGACTGTAGTCATGGGACAATTTGCGTTGTCCGAAAATGGTTCCTGAAAGCCGAGAAGGTCCTCTTCATAATGACAGCTACATGGCTGTTGTCAACTCCCAGGAACCGATGGATGTTTTCTCTAGCTCACTCTTCACATCAGGTAGAGGAACCGAGTGACACTTCTCAGCTCCCAGGAACCATTTTCTGACGGCGCAGATAGTCACATAATTATGGTGCTCTGCTAGCAGCAGGCAGACCGTCAGCGTGGGTTTTTTTACCCCTCATTTTCCTCATGTCGTTGTTTTTAAATGATTTTGATTTATTGTGGGTTAGTGCAGAGTGAGTTTCACTTCTTTGCGTATTAATGAAGTTTCATCATGTTCATTTTTCCTCCTGCAGGAACTGACAACATCCACGCGCTGATCCTCGGCCAATCCGTCACAGGGCTGCAGCCCTTCACCGTGGACAAATAGATCCCAGGCCACGGGGAGGACCGTGAGTGTGTGTGTGTGTGTGTGTTTTCTCTCAGGTGACAACATGATCACACATTCAGTATATTTTTCTAGTACAGAGACGCAGTAAACAAAGCACGCACGCAGAGACACGTCCTCTGTCTGAGTCCTAATAATAAACGTGTTGAAGCAGACGTGTGTGTTCTTCAGCAACATTGGACATGAGTATGTTCTGTTGAAGGACCATGACGCACAACATCAAGGGGCTGGTGTGTGTGTGTGTGTGTGGGGGGGGGGCTACGAAGTTACAGAAACAAGTACTCAAAATCATCCTCCTGATCACAGCTCTGTTTGTAGAATGTATAAAAGCACAGAGCAGAGCTGATGACGCCATGAGTCCAAATACTTGTGTGTAGGATGTACAGAATAAATCTCTTCGGTTTGTTTTCATGTCATTTACAAAAGAAAATTAACTTCCATATTTTGTTCACCAACAAGCTTTTTATCTGCAGCACATGTGACTAACAGCTACTTATTGTGTACCAGGAGAGTGTATGTGTGTGTGTGTGTTTGAGACAGCAGACTAATTCTTTGATCATTAGACGCTTTTCAGCTCAAATCATTTTGTAGGATTAGAAGCTCAGTGAGTTAATTGCTCTGTCAGACACTTCATCCTCAGTGTGTGTGTGTGTAAACATATTTAACACTGTGAAAAGAGGCTTGAACGATGTTCATGATGACTTCCGGTGTGTTTTGACAGCGAACACAAAGATCCTAGCCCTCTCATGATGAAGAGCTGGAATTTGTCTAATTACCTTTAATCCTCAAAGCCATGTGACCTTTGACCTCGTCTCACTTCTGTGAAAAAGCGTCAGACGAGGAATTAAAGGCTCAGAAGCTCCAGGAGCTGCTCAGTTTGATGTGTGGGAGCAGAGTGGTTCCGGTCCTGGACGCACACACATACTCTGCATGCTGTGTGTTTCTGGAAGACGAGGCGGCTGCTGATGAACGTGTGAAGGATGCTCACCGGGTGAAGGATGAACGTGCTGATCCCCAGCGGATGGAACTCCACGTATGAGGCACACGCACTGCCGCTCTCCGCCACCACCGACGAGCCGATGTTCCGTCAGTTCCGTCCGGCAGTGAAGGAGCTGATCCCGCTGCCCAAGGCTGTTCTCTACCTGCTGATGGCGGCACTGGTGGTGGTGGGTGTGGCCTACGCCATCATTGGTCACCTGATCAAAGACCTGGCCATCGACATAGCAGGTAAACACACACAGGGAGACCTCAGGTCTGTACCACGAAGTTCAATCAAGTTACTTGATTAATCCAGGGTTGAGTTACCGAGACAATTGCAATCAGGATCATCGGTACCACGAAACTCGTTAGCAACTCGATAACTCATCCCAGGTTTGTCTCGTCAAGACCCGTGAACACACACGTATAACAACAGCGGACCAATCACAATCAGGAGAGACAGAAGACAAAGCGGCTGGCAACACATCACAGACTGTGTAAATGCCAAAGTTGCTCATTAATGCTTCAGTTAACATTACAACATCTGTTCATCCCAGAAAATCACACGTGTTAGCTGAATTGTGTGTATTACATTTATTTTTATCCCCTAGATAAGTAACAAACATAAAAACATCATTGCATCTGCTAAGTTGGCTTTTTAATGTTATAACGTTATCTGCTAAAGTGTAAAGATGACTTCACAGTTCAATGCTATCAATGTACTAAGATGATGGTCTGAATAAAATCATCTGATGGAGATGTGTTAGAAATGATCAGGGGCAAAGTGAAAAAATATCACCTCCCTCTTCAAAAAAGAGGGGGAACCCTCCAACACCATGAATGAAGTGTGGAGATGACACTGTTATAAGCCGCTCCACATCTCCCACAGAATAAAGGAAACAGCCCATGGCAAAGAACCTCAGAGAGATGCATCCTGCTGGTGGTCCAGTCAGGGCCAACGGGCAGTAGATGGCTCCAGAATCAGAATCAGTCAGATGTCCAGTCCAGTGTGTGAGAATCACTACCTCTCATATCAATGATCATTAGTGAAATTTAACAGGTCAGATCAGTCCAGAAGGTTCTTTCACGCTGTAACTCTCTCCTCACCACTTGTCTCACGTGGAGGAATGGACAGGTCATTGTTTTTCCAGACATCTGATTGACCAGTGGGGGTGGTGTTTATAGGATCAGATTCAGTCCTGACAGTTACCCTGCTCTGGACCAGGAGAGTCGTTCAGAGTAAGTTACCAGGGAGACAGGTCTCGATAAAAAGAAATGTGGCTTTGTGGTACAGAAAACCCAGGGTTAACGCTGAACTTATCTCAATAAAACAGTGGTACAGGCCCATGCAGGTACATAGGTCATTTAAATGGGACTGTTAGTTTTTTGTTTTGACACTCAAACACGATTTACTCCGTCATCAAGCAGGAGATGATGCATGAATGACTGATTGAATGACTAATGAGTTCAAATGTTCCGTTTCTAAAAACTGTATCAACTTTATCAACTTGTGATGAGTTATTTTTGATTTATTATTATTATTGTGAGTTTACTTTCTGCTGATAACTTATTTCATCTGTTTGAACTGAAAAGATTTTTTTCTAGATTGAATTTGTATCTTTAAAGAAAATTTGCTGACAATGCAAATCATGTAAATTCATCTAGTTTTTTCCGTCCTCCTTCTCTCCTCCCTTCCCCTCCTCAGACTGCGTGCTGGGTCCAGCGGGGGCCGAGGACATGGACAAAGACACCAGTCCTCAGCGTTTACCGTTCGGTGCCCCTCCCTCACTGCACCCGTTCGCCCACAACGCCTTCCATGTGTGGGACCAGGACGACGTGGTGATCCCTCTGCCACCTGAGGAGACGCCCCAGAACAGCCCCCTACTACTAGCCGCCCTTCCCTACCTCCCCTCCTTCTTCCCGCTGCCCCAGAGCCCCCCCAGCCACCACGACTCACCGGCCATCGCTGACAGCCCGAGGACTCCTCTGACCCGACAGGTCAGCCTCCCCAGGGAGGTCTGATGGAAACCTCTTGCAGACTGTTACGTCAGACTGAAAGCCATCAGGAAGTTCCTGACCCCGCCCACTAGCCCCCTGCAGCAGATCTCTGGTTGTCATGGGAACTTCCTGTCCGTCATGTCGTGAAATGAATGTTCTAGAGTGGATGAGTTTCACCAGGATGAGTTTGAGAACAGGAACCTGACTGATCCTCCAGCTGCTGCTACAGCTGCTCCGTCTCACACAGTTCATCAGTCAACTGCAGATGACTGATGAACTGTGTGAGACGGAGCTCATGTTTTCTCCTGGAGAGGTTATTTTCAGACACAAGGGATGTTTGTGTGTGGATTAGGTTGGTACTCTGGGAAAGACTTAAGGAGTTCCAGTAACTCACTGAGTTCACAACACAAGTTAATCCTGCAGCTTCTTCAGGTGAGACGAACAGCTGCTTCGTCTGCTCGTCCATCAGTAAATGTTTGACATGATTAGTCAGTTTGTATAGATGATGGAGTCACTGCTGACTGATCCATCGCTGTCTGTGATCACCTCCATGTTTGTACAAAGATCTGCTGATGAAGATCGATTTTCTCCCTGCAGGTTTGTCTGGTGTGTGTGACACTTCTACACATCTGCACACATCTCACGTCTGCTACCTGAACACAAATGTGTGTGTGTGCGTGCGTGTGCATGTTACATTAAAGACACACAAGTACCTGACATGTGTGGAACGTGTTTATTTCACCTGCACAGGTCAGACGTCTGCTGACCAATCCGGACCTGGACGGTGTCCTGAGTGTTAGTTCCTGTTTTTACAAAACATGATCTGTCACGTTAAAACCCCAGGTCCTGATTGGCCAAGGAATAAATAGAAGGTGGAGGGTTTCCCTGGTGTGTGTGTGTGTGTGTGACTCAGGAGTCCAGGCGGCAGACGGGGCTGTCATACACCATCTGCAGGTTCACCTTGTGTCCCACCAGCTCCCGGATGTTGTTGATGCCGTATTTAATCATGGTGGGCCTGGAAGACGAAACAGAGGGATGAGTGACAACACACACTCATTGTAGATGAACTTTCACCTAACGTGGACCTTCACTCAACCTGGACCTTCAGCCAACACCCAACCTGGACCTTCACCTTTGAATTCTTCACATTGAATTCTTTAACCTTAAACTGCTGATTTAAGCCCCATGTTCTCTCGGTAAAAAACTCAAACAGAATCTATGTTAATATAGATCTATGTCAACTAGTAGACGATTGGATTTTATTTGACATTAAAATTAGCCTTTGAACAACAAAGAGAAATAAACTCAGATGATCAATTGTCCTTGAACTGTGAAGGGAACAGATCTCTCGTGTGTGTGTGTGTGTGTGCGTGTGCGTACCGTTCCAGCGACAACCCCCAGGCGATGACTGACACGTCCTCAGGCAGCCCCATCGGCAGCAGCATCTCAGGTCGGAACACGCCGGAGTTGCCGACCTCCACCCACTTCTTTAACCCTGAATGTTTGGAGAGACTGATTAAGAAGAGTGACGAGGTGTGTGTGGGGGGGGGTGTCTGTACGGTACCTTCATGGTAGCTGAACACCTCCATGCTGGGCTCTGTGTACGGGTTGTAGGCGGGTTTGAAGCGCAGCTTTGTTATTCCTACAACGTGGAGGAAAAGACAAGATGGCCATGACACACGGTGGTTAGTGTGTGTGTTTGCGTGCGTGAGCCCCGCCGCCTCCATCACACACAGCAGAGTGGTGCTGCCTGACTGACACACACACACACCTAGCTTAGTGAAGAACTGGTGGAGGACGCCCATCAGGTCGCCCAGCGTCAGCCCGCGGTCGGCCACCACGCCCTCTATCTGGTGGAACTCGGCCAGGTGGGTGGCGTCCAAGGTCTCATTCCTGAACACGCGGTCGATGGAGAAGTACTTGACGGGCGTGAACTTCTCCTGGAAAGACAGTATGACGTGATGATGCGCCGACGTGTTGACTGACCGCTGAGCATCCAAACTCTAAGCTCCTCCTCTTCTTGGAAAAGCTCTCCAAACTTTTGGAAGGCTTGTGCAGGGATTAGCTGCTGCTGCAGCGCCACAAGCATTAGTGGGGTCAGGAATTACCCCCGGCGTGATTCAAAGGCTTAAAGTCTGAGATGCACTGAAGACACAAACACTGAAGAAACGAGTACACTAACGGCTCATACACACAATATGCTTCCACTAACAGCTCCTGCTTGAGTCCTGATGGGTGGAGACGCAGCTGTTGTCAGATGGCTGTTAGCTTGATGTCAGCCGACTGTTAGCCTGTTGTCAGCTTGATGTCAGCCGACTAGTAGCCTGCTGTCAGTCTACTGTTAGCATGTTGTCAGATGGCTGTTAGCTCGATGTCAGGCTGTTGTCAGATGGATGTTAGCCATGTCTGTCAGCCTGCTGGTAGCTTGAGACAGGTGTCATGTTGACTTATCATTTCCTGAACGAGGGTGTATGTGTGTGTAAACTCACCTGTTGGGCGAGTTTATAAAGCATGCGCGCGCTAACGGCCGTGGTGTGAGTGCGGAGGATGTTCTTCTGTGCCTCTTCAATCTTCCAGTCGTACTTGTACCTGAAAACATCAGTCAGCTGTGTTGAAGCAACAAACTAAACAAGCGACAAACTCGCGATTGTATCACAACAGAACGGAGGTACAAAAAAAAAAAAAAGAAATGGATGCAGCCGTCACAGAATGTGAATGCTAAATGCTATAGCTAGTTGAATGTGGCTTCTGGCAGGCTATGTTAGCCTACAAGCTAGCTGTAGGTTTCAGCTGCTGGGTGGTGGTCGGCAGTGGCGGTGGTGCTGTTAGCCGTTCCATTTGGACAAAGAGCGTCTCACCCCTGCGAGCCGAAGCCTCCTTCCGAGTGGACCCTCTTCACCCGCTCCAAGTACGACTGAGGGAAGTCTCGGGCCAGAGCGGGTTCTGGAAGAACACACCCAAGCTCAATGAGGAAGTTGGGAGGAAGTGGATGGGTGTATTTGTCTCACCGGACAGGAAGAAGGTGTCGTGCTGGTCTCGAGCCGGATGCTGCTGAGGTTGGAACAGGGAGTCAAAGTTCCAGAAAGAACTTTCTATGAAGTTGTTAGTCGGCATCTCTGTGAAACTAGAGAGAGCAGTGTTTAATGTATATGTGTGTGTGCGTGTGTGTGTGTGTGTGTGTGTGTCGTCTCACCCCATCTCCAGGAAGATCTGTCTGAACTGTGTACGCACTTTCATCAGTGGGTGAAGGTGTCCACACTCTGGGGCGACACCCAGGGCATCAAAGTTATACGCTTTAAAGGATTTCTCTTTCCAGCTGCCACTGAAGTCACACACACACACACACACACAGATGTCTCAAAGTGAAAAGCATCAAACATTTGAAGAAGTCCAGACAGTGTGTGTGTGTGTGTGACACAGACGCTGTTCTGCCCTGCCTTTAGGACAACATCCCCATCTTTGGATGTGTCCCCTGTAATGGGCAGAGTCTTCTCTGCGTCATCTGTCTGAGTCCTGTTGACCGTCACTGGAGGACGGACAAGGACGCACGGGACGCGTCAGGAGACGGTGGAAGAAGAAGAAGAACTCACGAGGCGATCATCTCCGGCGTGAGCTCCGTCTCCTGTTTGGTGACGGAGGTGCGGAAGGAGTTTCCCTTTGTGATCCAGTACGACTTCACCGTCCTGCACAGGCAAACACACACACACACTGAATTTCTTGTCCAAAGGTTCAGGTGTGTGTGTGTGTGTGAGTGTCACCACAGTTCACCTATGACTCATGAACTGTCATCTCTAACTGTGACCTGAGCGTAGGAACTGTGGATGTGAGGAGTGCAGGGGAGCCCAAATGGGCCCTCCAGAGCTACCTGTCCTGCAGGTTGTCCTTGTCACCTGATCACCTGAACAGCCTCTGTGAAGTTCTGCCACGTCCATGGTAACTTACTCTAACGACTCTCCTGGTCCAGAGCAGGGTAACTGTCAGGGTTGAATCTGATCCTATAAACAGCGCCACCCACTGGTCAATCAGATGTCTGGAAAAACAATGACCTGTCCATTCCTCCACGTGAGACAAGTGGTGAGGAGAGAGTTACGACGTGAAAGAACCTTCCGGGTCCGATCTGACCCATTAAATTTCACAGAATTTTACCGATTCTCACGCCCTGGACTGCTGTACATCTGAAAGATTCTGAAGCCATCTATTGACCGTTGGCCCTGACTGGACCACTCATCGCCCTGAGGAGCGACTCAGCAGAAACACCGTCTGACGGTGGTCCAACAAATGACCTCTGACCTCACTGATTTAAAAGACGAGTCCATCGTCTTCACGAGACACTTTCATACATGTGGTTCAGTAAAGGAAACATGAACAGTGTCATCTCCACACTTCATTCATGGTGTTTGAGGGTTCATCCTCTTTTTTGAAGAGGGACTTCGCCCCTGATCATGTCCAACACATCTCTATCAGATGATTTTATTCAAACTGTAGGTGCCACGTAGCTTCCTTCTTTGCATCACATCTGGGGAGGAGTCAGGTGGGGTTTTATTAATGAGCAGCGTACACATTTACAGTCTGTGATGTGTTTACAGACACTTTGTCGTCTTCCACCTGTGTTTGTCTTTTCTACAATCACTGACTTCTCCTCCTACTTTTCCAGCATTAACCTCTGTGACCAGCGGGAGGCGTGCTGTCTCCTTTTGTCCGGATTGTGATTGGTCTGCTGTCTCTTATACGTGTGTGTTCACGGGTCTTGACGATACAAACCTGGGTTGAGTTTAAGAGTTAGTAACCAGCGTCGTGATACCGATGATCCTGATTGCAATTGTCTCGGTAACTCAACCCTCGATTAATCTAGTTATCCACGACTTGTTGATCGGGCTTCGTGGTACAGGCCCCAGATGTTTCCCCTGTTTTCAGGTCTATTTTCTCTCGCGCTGTACCTCCCCTGAAGTCCTCTGGCGCCCTCCAGAGGAGGCACGCCTCACTTGGAAAACCCTTGACCTAAAGGCTGTTTCAGGACGAGCAAATGTCATCAGCAGACGGTCGGTGATGGAACTGCAGTAGCTGATAACTGTGTTGATGGAACATCGATCATCATCATCACATTCAATAAGTCGACGCAACAATGTGTGATGTCACTGTCAGACGGATGAACAAAACTGTTTGTCACAACCAGGAAGCATCTTCTCCCACAGTCCTCTTCGGCAGCTGTCACTAACTGGTTCCCAGGCAACCGATGAGCGCCTGTTTCCTCCAGTTTACCAAGAATTTACCAGGAAACAACACAGAACCTCGGAACAACTGAGGTTATGATGCTGCCGAGCATCTTCCAAACACCACAGACGAAAAACTCTTGTCTTGTCTCGTACACCTGACAAGTGTTAGTGATACCGGATGAACAAACTAGCTCCCCCCTCAGCTCTCTGCTGCCTCCCAGTGATCGGCAAGAGCAGCACCTACACTTCAGACACCAGCTTCCTCTTCTTCAGCTCATTCCTTTCCTTCTCCTCCAGCTGCGAGCTGCTGCCATTCTGCAGCAGCAGGAGGTTCTCTCGGACCACGTCCTGTACGTTCTCCACCTGAGGAGCAACATGCCACCACACGTTCACGTCCACTGAACAGATACAAGACAAGACAGAGAGGTTCATCACGTACGGCTCTGAAGATCCTCGGGCCGCCCTCGTGACCTTTGTCCACCCGGATCCACTTGTTAGACATGGCCTTGCTGAAGCCGATTTTCCCGAAGGATAGTTTCTGCACAGCAACAAAGTAAAACAAGAGTTCAGAGTTCAGTCTACTTATCTCTAAAACAATAGAGATTCTTTTCAACAAACTCATCAGCGCAATTTCCACTGAGGCTGCTGAAAGAAATAAAACTTTTTAAAAGAGAAAAACACAAAGTACCATTACTAGAACATGTGAGAGGACTTATGATCAGCTGATCACCATGTGTACTTTATTCAGACGACATCATTTACATTCATTTCTACATTTATTGTGACTGATTTGGATGATGGAAAAGGAGTATAAACAGAAATGTTTAAACATAAAATTCATGAATATATAAATGCTCTAATACATACAGATAATAAAATGAAATATAAAAAAACATGAAATATTTCCTTCTATGACAACTTTTATTTACTTGTCCTTTTCTGTATATATGTTTTTTAAACTCTTTATTATAACATTGGTTGTTATACTTCTTTCACTTTTAAGCTTTATACTGTAACGTCAGCTTTAGCAGTTTTAATGTCCTTTTACTTGTTTTTAATGATTCTACCCAGCCACGAGGGAGCAGTTGCGGAAGCCATTGTTGACTGGTGCCGGTCCCAAGCCCGGATAAATGGGGAGGGTTGCATCAGGAATGGCATGCAGTGTAAAACTTTGGCCAAATCAAATATGCGAGTGATCAAAATGATTTCCAAACCGGATCGGTCAAGGCCCGGGTCAACAACGACCGCCAACAGTGCTGTTCACCTACAAGGTATTGTTGGAAATTGGACTACTGTTGGTCAAAGAAGAAGACGACAAAGAAGAAGAGGACGACGATTGGTCCAGGGAAAGAGGGAAAAGAGGAAGGTTAGAAGGATCCGTCTAAGGTTAGGAACTCTGAATGTAGGTTCAATGACAGGGAAAGGTAGAGAATTGACTGACATGATGGAGAGGAGAAGAGTAGATATTTTGAGTGTGCAGGAGACTAGGTGGAAGGGCAGCAAGGCAAGAGACATTGGAGGAGGCTACAAGTTGTTCTATTATGGTCTAGATGGGAAGAGGAACGGAGTAGGGGTGATTATTAAGGAAGAGTATGCTAGGCAGGTGGTGGAGGTGAAACGAGAGTCAGGTTGATGTGTGTGAAGGTAGAGGTAGAAGGAGTAATGGTGAATGTAGTTAGTGGTTATGCCCCACAGGTGGGCTGTGAGTTAGAAGAAAAGGAAGAAAAGTTCTGGAATGAGCTAGATAGAGTGATAGAGAGCATTCCCAGAGGAGAGAGAGTAGTGATTGCAGCAGACCTTAATGGTCATGTAGGGGAAGGGAACAGAGGTGATGAGGAAGTGATGGGCAGGTTTGGCCTCAGGGATAGGAACTTGGAAGGACAGGAAGGAGGACAGACTTAGCCAGGAGAATGGAAATGGCAGTGGTAAACACCTATTTCCAGAAGAGAGTAGAACACTTGATAACTTACAAGAGTGGAGGCAGGTCTACACAGATTTATATTCTATGTAGAAGAGGTCTTCTGAGGGAGGTTAGCGACTGTAAGGTGGTGCCAGGAGAGAGTGTAGCCAAACAGCATAGGATGGTAGTGTATAAGATGGTGATGGAGGTGAGGAAAAGGAAGAGGGTGAAGACAGAGAAGAAAATCAAATGGTGGAAATTGGAACAGGAATGTTGTGAAGAATTCAGGAAGGAGGTAAGGGCAGTGCTGGGCCGTGTTGAGGAATTCCCAGATGAT
>CAAKHB010005554.1:4602-14602 GCA_901007665.1 Aeoliscus strigatus | reverse complement strand
GCGAGGTCTTTAAAGGCACTTTCTCTTGGAACAAAATCTGCTGATGTGGCAGGAAATACACAAGTACTCACTCCCAAGTCCTTGTACAGTGTAGTTGTAGTCACACTCAATAGATGATATACATTTATCTTTGTTTCATGCTCTGCGTGTGTGTGTTGTGTCGGGTTGTTGTAGTCATCACATTTAACCCCCACTCCATCATCCCAACCTCAGAGTGCACAGCCTGAACATCAGATATGAAACCAAAGACCTCTCCTGTGGACACAAACAATACTTCATCACACCAGTTTATCTGTGCTGCAGCGTTGACCCCGTCTCCTCACGGCCATGGGGTTCTGGGGTTCTCCAATCCATCAGCCTGGGTCTTTCTGTGAGCAGCACGTTGTCCCTGTGTGGGTTTCCCCAGGCTTCTAATCACAGACCAAAAACATTCTTCTAGAGAAACTGGAGACATAACGTTTGAATGGTTGTTTGTCTCTGTGATTGACCGGTAACAGCGCCCATTGGCAGCTGGGAGTCTGGGACTGGCTCCAGACCCCCAAGATCTCCACACGGACCTTCTCATTGGGTCTGGATTCTAAAGCTGTGTTTCTTTCCATTTTGGATGGAAGGTCTAAACTTTGGTGCTGTGTCTGAAAAGTGAAGTGCTCTCCTTGTACCTTGTCTCCTTGGGTGACACATACAGTATACCGTATGATGATATGTACTCTGTATCCATATTACTTTCATGGTCCATCTGGGTAAGTTTGGCATTGCAGCTGCCATGTGCTCTAGTCACAATGGAGGTCGTACTCACTCTCCGTCTTCTTAAAGTTCTTGTTATTTACCTAGTTGGGAAGCAGCAATTGATTGATAAATAATCAGTAAATGAATTGAATACCGTTGATAATCAATTCATCGTAAGTGTACGTGTTTTCGATGAAAAAAGACATTCTATGATTCCTGCTCCTTAAATGTAGACATTTCAGGTTTGTCTCCTGTAATTGCAGTAAACTTGGTAAAGTGGGCGTTATTTGACATCATTTGGGGGTTTGGGGTTGGACACCAATTATTTTAAGCCAGTTAACAGACAAAAGAAATGAGAAAAAAAGGGACTGATTGATAGGGGATGGGAATAATTATTTATCCTGTTCTATGAAGGAGTCACATAAGTCCCACTGACACTATTAAACCCAACAGCCACCAGAACAAAACGTTGGCCACAAGTTGTTTCACTGAGGGGGAAGAATCCGTCCCATATGTGGCTGTCAGTGTGGACGAGCTGGTGTTTGTGGAAACTACCTCCTCAGGTTCTCTGTGGACAGTAAACTACAGCTGGAGAGATCGTTGTAGCTGTGTGGAGTGGATCACTGGTCATATTCCTCTGAGGCTCCGAGGACTGTCGAGATTTTACAAAATAAGAGTTTCTTAGTGGTTGGTTTACACAGATGATTTGTGGTTTCTTCCAGTCCAAGAGGAACGTTAGAAACGGATGCTAACAGCAAGATTTATTTCTGTTTGTTCACTTCTTGCCTCTTCCAGGGGACCGATGATTTGGCTTAGAGCCCTTTTCAGCTTCCTCCTGGGGCTATGAGGATCAAGTTTGAAAGAAACTTGTAAGCTTTGTTACCTTAATCACATAAGAGGTGTTTTGTGTCGTGGCAATAATAAGAATACTCAACATGTTTTCTTCAGGAGAGGAATTACAGTCCAGAGTGATGACAGGAAGTTATCAAGTATCCCGTAATTCTTTTTCAGAACTCAATAAACCGATATCGGGGGACTTTGGATGGTTGTGGCAGCAAATCCAATCCTGGGCTCCAACAGGATAGACCCTGTGTGACATCTGATGCTCATAACTCTGCACATCACCAGCAGAACCCTGAGGAGGTTTCACATTGGTGAACGCTAACCTGTGTTGTGTCTCCTCCCCTAGGAGATAAAGGAGACAAAGGGGATAGAGGTACACCGGGCAAGCCAGGGCTGGAGGGTTCCCCTGGCTACCGGGGACCCGTAGGCCCCAAAGGCAGCAAGGGCCAAGCAGGTTCCCCAGGAGACCCCTGCAAGATTCCTCACTCGTCCTTCTCGGTGGGACGTCGCAAGTCACTGCACAGCGTGGACTACTACCAGGCGCTTATTTTCGACACGGTGTTTGTCAACCTGCATGAGCACTTCAACATGTTCAAGGGCAAGTTCTACTGCTACGTGCCAGGTGTCTACTTCTTCAACATCAACATCCACACCTGGAACTTTAAGGAGACCTACCTCCACTTAATGCACAACGACAAGGAGCAAGTGATCCTGTACGCTCAGCCTAGCGAGCGCTCCATCATGCAGAGTCAGAGCGTTATGTTCGATCTTGCGATGAACGATGAAGTCTGGGTGCGACTCTACAAGAGGGAACGTGAGAACGCCATTTACAGCGACGATGTGGATGTTTACATCACGTTCAATGGGTACCTGGTAGCACCTAGCGTTCAGTGAACATGGACAGACTCAGAGGACCTTCTCTGGGTCGAATCATTCTGTTGGCTAATTGGCTGCTGGGGATAGCGGTGTTCGGAACATACTGTGCTCACGTTAATGAAGACTAAAGGTGCAATTAGCTAGCGTTTCATGTTTTACCCTCCAGATCCACAGAGGGTAAATATCACCACAATGTTAGTTGTGTGTGAGGTGGAAAGTGAAACTTAATCTACATTCTAACTCTCGCCAGTGGTCACAAAACATAGCTGCGGCATGAATATACAGTATGTAGCACAGCGATTCTGAACATCAGGTCCATCGGCTCATTTTACCAGCGAGAATCCTGATAATAAGTACCGGTATGCTTACAGTATATGCTACATGTATGGAGACAACCGACTCTGAGCGTAACAAGTTGTACTGTAAGACAAGACGGACTAGTGCTAGTTTGTTCAGGCTAACAGTATGCCCCCACAATTAAAAGAAATCCAATAAAAAAAGTAAATAAGTTAAAGCAGCACAAGATATAATAAGGAAATAGTTCGGTTACTTCCTTTGCACTAGAAATAAAACTACATGTTTGGTACTTTTATGGTGTTTGCAGTTCCACTCAGATTGTTCCTTTCAGGGATTCCTACAATGACATCAGGATTCATGATTCTGTGCAAGTAGTCATACTGGTGCTTTGACTTTTTCTGTTAGTTTTTCATATATTTCCTCTTGTGCTGTTCAACATTTGCAGCTCACCCAAACAGCCAAACATATTCCCCCCTGATGGTGTTTTGCCTTGTTCTCTTTATATTAGCACCACTAGAACATGTTACAATGTGTAAATTCCACAGGCAGGGTCAGGATCAGGTCAGATTTGTGTTTTGGGCGAACCAGTTGCACAACATATCAAAATCAACTTTCATGGTGCTCTATTAGCAAATGTGGTGTCAGATGTTCTTACTGTGACTGTAAACTGCAGAGCAGTTAATGTAAATACCTGTGTTGTATCTGTCTTTAGACTGAATCTACGCCAACACGCCCTCTGTTGGGGTGCAACTGCGTGTTCTTATATTAACTATCATTCCTCTTCCTGCCATTATTGTCACTGAACGAAAACCTTTCTAGATTATAAGAGATTAAATGGTTTCACACGTTCACATGTAGTTTGCAGTGTGTTATTATACATGATGCACAGGACCTCCTGAGTTTCAGTAGAGCTTCTGTGTAACCCTTGTGATGGGCAGACCCCCCCCTGTCACACCTTATTCAATGCTGTTTGTTTTATTTGATGTAAAACAGTCCAGGTCCCAGCTACTTAATTCCACTAGATTTGGTATTTTGTGTGTAATCCAGAAACTGTACAACCACACCAGCAATAAAGAACTAAAACCTACGAGCAAATGATTTTTGACATCTTTAACTGACCACCACCACCAAAACCTCCACAAAAAGACCAAAAAAAAGGCAAACCCCTCTTCTCAAACTGTCATGAACATAATCTGCAGCATGCCAGCTCCATCTGTTTGTCCATATCTCTCCCATTATCTGTAATTCTGCCCCCAGGGATCCGGAGGAAAGCAGTCTGCAGCATTGTAAATACTTTAAGCCATGAGCGGAGATCTAAACAGCTCTACTGGGAACCGAAGCAGGACATGTGAACAGTTTCCGGATTTGTCATTCCAGACTAGTGGAGACGTTCCAACACGCACAGTAGGCAAGTTGGTGGTTTCAAGGAAAAGTGGTTCATTTCAGAGGATTTCACTTGTACTCGCTCGGGTTTGTCAAAGTTAACAGCAAAAATGGCATGTAATGAAGGAACGGTGGGGAGGTGAAAGATGACTACACCAGTTTGACCTCGTGACTGAGACGGACCAGGAATGACGGAAAAATACAGAAATCCACCAGGGAAACATGACAATGTGCATGCTGAGAAAGCAACACCATGCACCATTTAACTTTAACTTTACTAGACGACTACAAACTAGTTTCCCCTTGTCTTGGCAGACAATAACATTAGCATATCAAAAAAGCTGATTGGTTACATTCATATTTCTAATCGATGTGTTAGTAACAGTTCATATAGAATTGAATCTCCAGTGTCAGATCACACACACACACGACTTAAAGGAGACTATTCCAATGTCTTCAAAAGTTGTTGAGAAATTCACTTACATATCAGCTAATTTAAATGATGCGATTAAATACATTTAGCAACTTTTTTTTTTTTTTTTTATAAATATCAAAATAACATGTTAAAAATACTCATGAACTCGACCAGACATGGTCAGAACTGGATTATAACCTCTGATGCCGTCTAATGGTCCAAAGCTAAAAGACTAATAGCCTTTGTCTTTATAAGGTAATGGCTGGCATAAGACGAGCTATAACTCTGGAGTCGACTGGCGATAAAGAGAGGAGGACCGCTGAGAGGCCTCTGGCATTTCACTGTCTCTTTGGTTCACAGGTTATGTAACTGATCACGTGGAGGGGATATTGGAGAGAGAGAGACTGTGTGCGGGGGGGGGCAGCGAGGTTACATCTTAAAAGACTATAAAGACAAGTTATAGACAGTTTTTAGTTTGGGGGATTGAAGGCAGAGCCTGGAGGCTAGCAGCTGCTCCTAGATCAGAAACAGGAAGCAGGGCAGCGCTCCCCTAATTGCAAACACATGACCTCTGACCACACTCATCTGTCAGATTGAGATGAGAAGAGGAGAGGAAAGGGGGGGTATGCAGGTAGGAGGAAAATGAACAGCTGGTAGGTTTAATGTAGAGAAATCAAATGGAACTAACAGAACCTTGACCTTTGTGACAGAGAGCAGCAGAGGAAGAAGAGAAGAGAAGAACAGCAGAACGTTGGATGTAATGGATGTAAGACAGTGGCGTTAGTACTGAGTGTAGCATGTGATGAATGGTTTTAGAAATGTCCAGCTTCCAATGATGACTATCATCTGGAAAAGAGTTTGTGAAAGCTGCTAAAAGTCCACCAGCGTATGTCGATCAATGGATGTCAGTGGTACATGGCAGCAGAAGGAGGAATTGGACAGAGGAGGAGGGACATCTATTGTCCAGAGGTCGTGACTTCACCTGGTCCAGCTGTAAGAGGAGCGATCACACCGGGGAGTGTACTAACCTGTTTGATGGAAGCACAAGAAAGAGTCAAAGAAACAGTCAGAGAAGGACCACTAGTTCATGGATGTAGTGGAAGTGACAAGAGAGCAGCAGAGTATTTCTGATATAATTAATTCCAGTTCTTCTTTCTGCCACAGTAATTCGCAGAAGTAACAATCATTTATTTATTATGTGCATTTAACGAAGACAAATAGATTTTGCGTGCACTGATTTGTGTGCAACATCTTCCCAAATTAAACTAGTTTTTAGTAGACTCCACTTTCAGGGAATCATAGTTTCCAGCTTCTATTTTTTCTTGACTTTACATGCTGTTTAGATTTCTTTCCACTTTATTAGTCTACTCGGTTTCCCTTGTGAAAGCTTTGCTATCTAAAACCTGCCTGATGGTTGGCTTGAGAGCATCTCCAAAGTGCAGATACAAGAAAATGTACATGGCTCACACTCTGTGGGCTTGACTTTGTCTTTTGGAGTAGGTGAACGCTGAGGGTTGGAGACAAACTACGTTCAGTTTGACTGCTGGCTCAAGTGTAAGACAGAACATCTCTTTCAAGGATAACAAGCCAGATGGTCAGTGAACCCAGCAAATACCTGACTGTTCATCAGGGGATGGAGCGTTTTTCCTTTTGCGACATCAGACTTCCTTAGAGTTTTAATGATTTGATTTGTGAAACTGGCAAAGAGGCCACATACACATGGATGTGTACGCAAGGGGAGAACAAAGATGGCTGAAGCATCTGTGTGAGACTCAGGGCCTGTGATTTTTTTTAGGAGAGAAGTGGTCACGGTTGGTGACACGCAGCACAGCACATACCTATTGTACCACCAGTTGGAGCCAATAGCAGAAGTCAAGTGTGAGAGCCCTGTTTCAACCTGTAGAGGGCGCCACTAAGTGTTTTTAAACCCAGCACCCAGCGAGCTGATGGTCCTATTACTCAAAACATGCACAAAACTGCAGTTATTTTTCACAATCCATCTTAATTTACAGCAAACACACAAGGCCAGTGTATTCTTGAGGACATAAGCTGGCAGATGTCGGACTCTGACTTATCGCTCCATCGGAGGCTAATTTTGTCGTTTGTTTTTTTCCGAGCAAGAGAAGGCCTGTGACAGGCGGATCCTGGAGGATCTCCATCTGCCTCCACAATCTCTGACGGTGACACAACAAATGCAGACTCCTGGTTACAGTACGTACCCCAGGTCACAAGGGCTGTCTGCTCCCTGCACCGCGTGTGCTGCTGAGCTCCTCCAGTCAATGTGCAAAGTGTGTGTCAGGTGTGTGTGTGTTTCTGTAACTTGTTTTCACTTGTTTTTTTTTAATGTGGTACATTAAAGTGACAAAGACCATGACAGGACGGAGGAAACACTCCTGGAGGTGGAACACAGGCTGCAAATATCACTTTATATCACTTTGTGTCTCAATCCGTTCACCAACTTTGGTGAACAGGACAAACATAGAGTTTCATCCGTCCTGTTGATCAAATGCCCCATAGAAGCGTCTGCATCAACCCTGAACCGTTCCGTCTTTTGTTCTTTGACGATATCAAGACACATATTGACTTCCTGGTCTGGAGACGTCACCAAACGATCACAGACCAACCACAGACACTGTGACACTGACTGCTGCCATCTGGAACTTTGAACTTTACATTCATGTATTTTCTCAGCATGTCTACGCTTCTTCTTATGCATCTTTTTCTACTTTCTTCAAAAAGTCCCTTTTAAGACTCGTTGCCTCCAGTTCAGACAAATCACACTACATTCCTGTGTGTCTGTGACCTGGGCTGGGTGTTGTTACACCCTCATCCACTGTGGCTCTTCTGGCACTTTAAACTGGACATTAACTGGATGTTTAGACTCCCGTCGCTCCTCCTTCCGGCTTAAAGTGGCTCATGGCCTCAGATGACATTTTGTTTTTGTCCATCTGTTTTTTTTTTTTTCAACAGATGTACAGTTGAACAGATCCGGTGGAGTTTGTATTTGAGTTCATGAAGAGAATTAAATCAGTACATTTTTTTTCTGTTCATTGACGTCCTGGAGTTTTGTTTGTTTGCAGAAAAACAACACAACACTTGTAAAACACGTTCATTTACATATTTGTGTGGTTAACGTTCATGCATGATGTGTTCTGTTTTAATCTTCAGCTACAACACACATTCACTTTATTTTCGTTCACTTTGTTCTCATCATTCCCTCACAGATCACAACACAGCTTCATAACGATCCTTTAGATTCTCGTCATACTTCTGGCCTTGTTGACACTGACAGACACTGCAAAATGCAAATTCTTGTGCCAATCATCGGTGCATAAGGCCAAATGTGTTCTGAAATAGATTTACCCAAACACTTTCAAACTGAGTGTCTTTGTTCTTCTCATTGTTTTTCATGTTCAAATAATTGACATTCTTTATCCAGTGTGCTGGGGGAGTGTATGTATTTCCAGTGTTATTTTCAACAGTGTTATCTGTTTACTACACTACAACTTCTTCTCCACTTCATCTCATGTACCCTGTAACTCATCTGGAAGTATACGTGAAGGATGAAGGTGAAATGTGCTGCTCTGTATCTCTCATCCTCTCCTCTTCATGCAAACAAATCCTCTGCTACGTTTCCAAAACGCCAGAGAACATTTTCCTCTTCTACGTCTGCAGCAGAGACCTCCAGCTCCACCAGAGGAATCTGATTGTACACTTTGAAAACAATGATGAGTACTCCGTGTTCCTCCCAACTCCAAAGGCGTGCCATAGGTTATTGGTGGCCCCGGAATTCAGGCGTCAAAGAGCAGACAATACAAACAAACAAATATTTTCAATCAAAGCCGTAAAGCCACTTTGAATGGAGCTGCACACTCTGCTGACTTAACTGCATCTGTCCCCTTTTTTTGTAAGATGAAATGTATTTTGCTCGACACACCAAATGTCATTTGACAAATGTAAATGAGAATTCAGGTTCAAGTTAGTTCCTCACTGGCGTCTCACGCGGTTTCCTGCTGCTGGCAGGTTCCTTTCATCTGTGGCTCCATTATCTCTGTTCTCCAAATGAATTTGCAGTGTGGAATGTAGAGTCCTTCTTCAGTTAGTCAAATCAAACACCCTTCAAAGCGTTTGTTCGTCTTCTTTTCCCCCCAAGTGGCACAAAAACAATTTGAGGCCAACAGAAAACCTTGAAACAAACAAACCTTATTTACTTTGATGGAAATGAGCAGCAGGGACGCACTCAGTGAAGTTTAAAAGGATCCAAAAGAAACCAACCAATAGTTTTCAAATTGAAACAAAACAAAAAAGGCTTAGAGTCTTTTAAAAACAGGCTGGTGAAAACGAGCACAGCGAAGCGTCCTAATGAGCTGTGATCATGCACGCTGCTGTGCTGCCCTCTAGTGAGACGACAGCTTCTAGCGATGATGCAAATCACTGCAATGTTGTTATCGCTGCAGAACATCAGCATACATGAGGAGATGAGAGTCGGAGACACAGGCCACGGTTTAAACTTTAAAATTAATTTATTATATGTCTTTGTCATAGAACTCATTACGTTTAGTTCATGGTTAACATACAGCCATTCATATAGAGAACAAATGAGCTTTTTTTACCATCATCTTCAGTTAACTTAGAAATGTACACTCTTCTTTCAGACCCCGCACAGGAGGAAATAACCTTTTTTCAAAAGAATGTTTCCTCGTGCGTTGATTCCCCTCCTCATCCTCCTCTCTCCTGTCTCCTCCCCATTTGGGTGAATGGATGTCAAGGCGAGGGGACACCTGAACACACTGGCACAATGATAAAAACACAGGCAAAAAGGGCCGGTGGGAGCTGGGAGCTGGACGCCCAGCCACTGAACAACACGCCCAGTCCTCCTGTCTGTTCTTACACACACACACACACACACACACACACATTCATTGGAGCTACAACACATACACACTCTCCCGTGACTGCACTCCCACCAAACCATTTCAGAAGAACGCAATAAACAACCCCAGAAACAAACTGAAGCCCCCCTACCAATGATATAAAAAATAAAACTATGCAACCATATACAATCTTTATCAGTGCATGGGGAGAGAGGGAGGCAGGGTGCACTGGTTGTGTTGTTGTATTATGTCACAAAAAATGGGACACACACACACGTCGGCATTGTGTCCAGAGAAGAAGAAATGCATGCTTTGTCAGAGATGTTTCACGTTCAAGAAGTGTGTGTGTGTGTGTGTCATCTGGGTCATCTAACCTACTTCTCACATTGTAAAGAAACTTTTTTTTAAAAATTTGTATTTATTTATTTCCCAACAAAAAAACAATCTGAGGGGTTGAATCTGGGGGGTGTGAGGATTAGATGGTTACAGACCTGGAAACCGGCCTGCTGGTTGACTGGCTGCAGACAACCTTCTGCCTCAGGGACACGAGAGCACGTGGTTCCACCGTATCCAGTGCCAGTCTTCA